>JANEHU010003925.1:0-42623 GCA_027563435.1 Nasonovia ribisnigri
AAATTTATTTGTTATTACTTATCATATTATGTCATAGGCATTAGAATAAATTTATTTCTAAGACTTTTCACTTTCATAATAATAATAATATAAATATTATATAATAATACCTATCTTATATAATATTATGGGTAATTTATTGTTTATATTGATTAATATATTACTACGTATTAATAACACAAGAAGATTTTATACTTCATAGAACGATAGTCGATAACGATTACGCCGAAACGTCTATCGATATCGAATATTCGAGTATCCCGTTAGCTTATCAATTTCTTTCACGAATCTGGTAAATACAAAAATCGTCTAAAAATAGAACGCGCGTAATCAATTTATTGTCGATCCGAACTCCGAGGTGACCATTTCGATTGCATTTTTCTGTGAAAACACACACGTTCCACCATCAGTCCACACTCAAGTGTCTGAATCGTGAATCCTGTGCGTCGTACGTGGTACGTGTAAGGTGTAAGTTAGGCGTTTACTGTTTACCCTTGCTAAGAAAATTGAATAATATTATTATTACTCAAGTTGTTAATGTTGTTATTGCTTTAAAGTTTATAATGGAAAATACTAAAAAGATTTTTAATATTTTCAATTTTGAAAAAAAGTCAAAAAATGATAAACACCAAGAAGTAAGTTTTGATATTTATTAAATACAGAAAAAAACATTCTTTATAATCATCTTAATGATAATTTTAATTATTGTTATATTTTTAAATTTTTTTAGATGAATTCTGAGGTTGTTGATGACCCGGACATTGAAATTGTAGAAAAAGATGACGTTATAGTTAATCAAACTGATACTGATTTTGTTGAAACATTACCTTTTCAACACAACGAAAATAATCTCGAACATTCCGATTTGGGAAATCTCGCTACTGGACCTTGCCGTCCTGTTTTAAATGTAAGTTAATAATTGGTAAAATTAATAACAATAATATTGACATTATTAGATAATTGTCAGCAATTTATATTATATTTATTATTTATCGTAGCTAGTAGGTATTAATATTATTCATTTAATAATTTAATACCTACCTATTTAAAAATTAAAATACTTTTATTTGTATATATTCAATATTGTAGTATAAATGTATAATAATAAATTACACTATCATGTAGATTTATAAACAAACTAGATTTGGTTCGCAAAACAGATCATTTAGTAGCCAATGGTATAAACAATATACTTGGTTGGAGTATAGTATGAAAAGCAACGCAGCATTTTGCTATGCATGTAGAATGTTTGCTGATGAACTTATTGATGATGTTTGGACAAAAAAAGGATTTTCAAACTGGCAAAAAGTATGTTTATATTTTGACTATTTTGGTTTCTGAACAATATTACTAAAAAAAATAAAAATAGATCAAACTTTAGAGTATAGGTATATATTATACCTTTATATTTCATAAAATATGTACTTAATTTTTTGTCTATTTAGCTTAATGAAAAACTGAAAAAACATGACAAAACAAAGCGACATTTAGTTTGTGTATCTAAGATGTCTGGGTACTTGGCTTGTAAGAAATCTGGTTCTGTTATGGTAAAGCAGTGTAGTGGCTATAAGGAACAAGTAGCCAAAAACCGCACCTATATTGGTACGCTTATTGACATCATATTATTTTTGGGGAAACAAGGTATTGCCTATCGAGGCCACAGAGAAGATGCAGATTCTCTAAACCAAGGTACTCTTAAGTTAATTTTAAACTGCATTTATATTTAATAACATTATGTTAGGTAATTTTAAGGAATTATGTAAATTATTATCAAATTATCAGCCGGATTTCAAAATCAAATTTGATGAAACAACAAATTATACTAGCTGGTCTATTCAAGATCAATTAATTCAATTGTGTGCAGAGGATATCAGAGAAACTATTGTAAAAGAAATTGAAAAGATTGGTTTTTTTGCTTTAATGTGCGATGAAGCTAGGTTTGTTTTATGCATTTTTCTTATAAAACTCTTATTTTTTAATGCGTCAAAACTAATTAAATTGTCATTTAATTGTAGATGTTATAGAGAAGAACAATTGTCAATTTGTGTGAGATACACCATTGACTTGGAGGTATATGAAAGATTTTTGTGTTTTGTTGATGTTTCAAAAGGACAAACTTCCAACCATATTGTCACTGCACTGTTTGAATGTTTTGAAAAACAAAAACTGACTATGTCTAAAATCAAAATAATTGCACAATCATATGATGGCGCCAGTGTTATGTCTGGACACTTACGCGGTGTTCAATCAAGAATTAAAGAACACTATCCATACGCTATATACACTCACTGTATGGCACACCGCCTTAATTTAGTAGTTGTAGATACATGTAAGACAATAAAGGTAATATTAAAACAAATCAAAATCATAAAAACTATAGATTTGTAGATATTAATAAAAAATGTCTTATTATATTTTTCAGAATGCAAAAAATGTTTTTAATATGCTTGAAGCAATATACGTACACTTTTCGCAACCATCAAAAAATAAAAAATTATGTGAAATGCAAAGAAATTTAGGATTAAATAAAGGAAATGTATTAAGAATATGTGATACAAGATGGGTGTGCAGATATAAAAATTGTGTTGCAATGTTGAAAAATTATTCTAGCATTCTTAATATTCTCAACGATGAAATCGAAGAACAAATAGATAAAGATGTAGCACGTGCATTAGGTATTATTATAAAACTTTAATTTAAATGTTTTTTTTTAATTATATATAGTAAATAAAATAATAATAATGTTCACTTTTCTGATTTGTAGGTATTTTAAGTTCTATTAATAAATTAGAATTTATAATAGTTCTTCACATATTGAATGAAGTGTTATCCATTATAAATGTTTTAAGCAATCAACTTCAATCTAAATCTGCTACCTTGGGAACATCAAGTAATATAATTCAAAGTGTAATTTCTACTTTTGAAAATCAGAGGAATGAAGATAGTTTTTTTAAGCTTTGGGAACAAATTAAGGAATTCGCACAGTTAAACCAAATAACATTGGAATTATCAAACTCTGGTAAGAATTAATAATTTAAAAATGTGTCAAGAATAAGATATTTTTAACTTTAATACCTAAGTATTAATGTTTTTACTTTTATATCCTTAGGAACAAAATCTAAACGTAAACGCCAAGAGCCACATCACTTACAGAGCTATAATCTTGAGACCTTAACTGGACAACAAAGTGAGTCGGAATGTAGAACAATTGGCAATGAGCATTGGAAAATCATTTATTTTCAAATAATTGATTCTGTTATTGTCAATTTAAAGTACCGTTTTTCGGATGAAAGTTTAGTTTTAGCTAACTCATTAGACAAATTTATGAAAATGGATTTTGAAAAAGGTTCATATTTCATTAATCATTACAAGGTTAGTTAATGTAATATAGATTAATTCTGTAAATAAAATAATCACGTGAGGGTGATATAATTTCAGGATGTTGTAAATATTGATTTAATGTCATTAAAAGCTGAAATGTTGCTGACAAGAAATTGTATACAAAATAGAAATTTGGATTTTGATATACAAGGAATAAAGAAAGTGGTGACTAAAGATGTTTTTCCAAATTTATTTAAACTTATTCAAGTAGGATTGACAATTCCTATAAGCTCGGCTACTTGTGAAAGGTCTTTTTCGTCGATGCGTCGTATAAAGAATTGGCTTAGGACAAGTATGGGACAATCGAAATTTACCGATTTGTCAGTTATCAGTATTGAGAGAGATCTTAGCACTAAAATTAATAAAGATAAAATTATAAATAACTTTGGTTTGACTCAAAGACGTATATCTTTAATATAATAATTAAATAAAAATAAAAAATGTATTTATCTGTATTTATATAGGTACCTTGAATCTGTGTTTTATTTTCTTTAATATTATTTTCTTATAAATTATAGATTAATAAGTTAATGCGATGAATGTATAAATGGTGTTGTGGTAAGTTCGTAGGGGGGTGTGGGGGGCAAAGCCCCCCACGAGTCACTTTGGTCAACTTAAATCTAGCACCCCCATAAATTTAACCCAAATTGCGCCTATGAGGTTCAAATCAAGAAAAAAAATTAAAGTTATATTAATTAGGAATGTAATTTAATCTCATATAATACATTTTCATAATTTCACAGTAGAGGGAAGTTAAAATTCTTAATGAATTGTTTAAAAACGGAATTTATACGTAAAACTGATTTTCGACAAAATCGATTTTGGTTTTTGAAGTAACTCATTTTCAGTTTTTTTTTTTATAGATGTCAATAAAATTTTATTTGTTTGGTAAAAAATCTTAAAAATTTAATAGTAGGATTCTAATATATATTTTCAAAGGTAGATGAAAAATATTAAAAATCCGTTGTCACAATTTTTTTTTTATAGGTAAGTATTAAGTAATCAAAGTTCAAATTTTGACAAAATACATAAGAATGACGAAAATATGCAATTTATTTCGAGTTTGATATTCATAAAATTTTTTCTTTTTAAATCTAAGGTTTCCAGGTTCCTCATAAGTTTGCCTAATTTTATCAATAAAAAAATGTTTATAAGCAACTCAAAACAAATTTTTATGAGCATTTTAATTTCAAATTTTTACAAGATTAGATATTATCTCGATTACTCATGTAGCAATTTTCTTATTTTGTTGCAATTCAAAAACTAATAACTTTAGATGCATGAAATTTTCACTGAATGGATATATTAGCATTTTCTATACACCGTCTAATTTTGAATATATTTTGACTGTTGTTGAGCTTTCTAGGGACCATTTCAATTTTCAATTTTTTTAGTTTTTTTTTTATATAAATACCAATTAATTTTTATTTGTTGGGTAAAAAATAATGAAAATTTAATACAAGGCTCCTGATATAATGTTACAATAGCAATTGAAAAATATTAAAAATACATAGGCACACATTTTTTTATAAGCATTTAAAGTTCGAAATTGACAAATTATTGTGTGCAATTTACCGTTTGCTAATTAAACTGGTGTTTTCATACCAGTATGATATTGTACCCAAAATTTGTATTTTGTACAATCATATCAAGTTGAATTACTGATTATTATGTGTTTTCAAAGTCAACTCGGTTGTTTAGTTGTAAATGATTATTCACGGTAACTACGTTAAACCCACGTCAACCAGATAACTACTATAAAACCACTTATTTTGTTCTAATATTGTTCTCATATTCTTGTGAAGTGTGTGATGTGAATACTTTTATTCATCTATGGTCAAAATGGTTATAAAGTTTACATTTTTGTATAATATTTAAATAACATTAGGTATACCTACAGATACGTTTTATTACCTACCTATTGATTTTTTTATTTTATATTGGGTAGGTACATTATATTTTAAGTTTTCATTAATATATTATTACTAGACCACGGATTATATGCATTTGCATATAATCGCCTTTTTTACTAAGTATGCATATTTCATTGATCACGATGTAAAATGGCATATAATTGTATTTTCAAACAAAAAACACACTGATTAAATGTGTTAAAACGCATACTATATAGTATATAGACATATAGTACATACCGACCGAATTAATTGAACGGATGAGCTTCTATACTGCCGTCGTATATGTATAATATATATTTGTTAAAATAACTCAAATTTTCTAAGTCGATTTATCAAATTAAAAATGTATTGAAGTTTTCTGTTTGTATAATTATGTAGGTTGAATACACCATAACTGCAGTATAATGGATTTATTCGATAAAAAATCTATATGAGAAATCATAAAATTTTTATAATTTTCAACTTTTTGAAAATTGTCATGAAAATTCACATCGCTAATATATAAACGGCAAGTCTCACACGCAGAATTTTCCGTACCACCCTTTGTTATTTTTAATATAAAAATTATGTTTATTACTGTGTACACAATGACAATGCACACAGTGGCAACTGGCAATACAACTCAACGTCATAAATTATAATAATATTTTGATTATATAGGTAGGTGACAGGTGATTATTGTTCAACTTGTGCGTCGTCGCGGGTCCGTGGGGCGTTACGAATATTATTTTGTCTGCAGGAAGGAACCGTGACGACGGTACACGGTGCTAAGGATTGGCAAGGGAGGGCTTTAACCCTCTCTAAAAAATATCACTATTAACACTTTCTAAAAACGATCCAGCCCCCTAGCCAGCCCACCGACCGAAGATCGTAACGAACCGTCACATGTTATAAAAGCTAAATAATTAATTGTATCAATAATTATTATTTTTAAATAATAATCTTTAGGAAATAAATAATAGATAATTTTAAAATTTAATTTTTAGAAAAATATGGTAAAACGTTTATTCATATCGAGTAGTTTATTTTTTACGATTTTTAAAATAGGCATGAATATTAGTAAATTAATTTGAAACGTTAAAACGAATACTTAACTTATTTCGAAACATTATTTTTGGGAATTTTCAGACATGTATGTAAATATAATATTACACAAGTATATATGATTATAATATATCCGGATATCTGGGTTTTCCTCCAAACGATATCAAGATCATTTTAAAATGCAAATTTTGGAAAATCTTTTCTTATTGGATACCGATCTAGACTATGTGTCGTGACATGTTTTAAAATTTCGCTTGCTGCACACCGCATCGAAACGAATTTATATCATCGGAACTCGAAACACTGTGTCGGGAAAAGTCAGTATTCCACGGTCGTGTACTTGGCACATTTTTACGTGGTTGACCGTGTGTTCGACGATCGAAATCAATAAATCTTATTATTACACTATAATTGAATTTAATATTTTTGAGTGTAGGTAAAATATAGTTAAAAATAAAATAAACAAGTGTAAAACTGCAGTATAGTACCATCTCAATTCGGCGAGAACTTATTTTTATTACGATACACGAAAAAAAATTAACTTTCATAATAATTCTGTGTACTGATTATTAGTAAATAACAAATTGTGTACTTTAGGTCAGTCATGGTTTTTATGTTTTTATTAATAGTTTCCAAAGTCGGTTGGAACTTCTAGAAATGGTAGGTTTCGTGGAATTTGTAACCATATTATGCTGCCTTACTTTAGAACGTTTGGAACATTAATAGGTGATAAACTTTCTATTATGCGGCCAAAAGTCCCAATGTCCGTGATCACTGAATATCATATCCTGTCAATTGTATCGCGCGAATCACCACATATATTATTTACTATCAGGCGCATGTCGCCAGTGTTTTGAAATTGTTATTTATAAATCACGTGTGAAAGTTGCGGTGGTTGTACCTATATGTATTGTTTTACTGTTATTGTGTTTTACATTATTATAGGACAGGACCAGCTGGTCAGTCTGCGGTCCACAATCTGTGAGTTTTAAATCATTATTATTATTATATATTATATACCGTAGTGCCAGTAGACCATATTTATACCTACTTAGTACTTGCGAGCTACAGCTCAAATAGTAACAAATTATTATTATTATGTTGGGCCAAAAGGGTGATGCATATATTGCATTAATTCATTATAAATTATAATATTTAAATTATTATACTGTTGTATCATCTGAGCCAAGCGAGCTAAGAGTTATATTTTATATCAAATACGTATTATTTATATTACAGTATGTAGTATACGTCTATACAGCAACACAATGAACACACCTATTGTTACCGTTTATTCTAATTTTAATACTACCCTGCACGCACACATGTATATACACCTACCCACACAACCACACACTAGCTTTCGATATTCTTGGTCGGCGAACCCGTCCACTTCTATCGAATCGCTAATACCTAAATAGGTACACGTACAACACAGGTCGGTTATTGTGCTCTATTTTTTTTTTTTAATTTTTTTTTTTTTTGTGTCTGAGGACACCTTCTAGAGCAGTAAAAATACTTCGATTTTCTTTAATAGTACCTTTTCTGATAGGAAAGTGAATATAGTTGGTCCCTTCAGGGGGTCAAAGTTAAAATTTCCCAGTAGTTTTCAAAAGCGCCGTGAAAAACGAATGAATAATTAAGGGAATTTTTACGGAAAACCAATTTTTGACAAAATCGATTTTGGTTTTTGGTATAACTCTAAAAGAAATGACCGTAGATACATGATATTATGACCGAATGTTTATATAAGAATTTTCTACACACCCTAGCATTTCCAAAATATTCTGACTTATTTTGAGCTGTTAACGGACATTTTTAGTTTCCAATTTTGTTTAGTTTTTTTTTTATAAATGTCTATAAAATTTTATTTGTTGGGTAAAAAATCTTGAAAAGTTAATAGTAGGCTTCTAATATATAGTTTCAAAATCAGATGAAAAATATTAAAAATCCGTAGTCACAATTTTTTTTTATAGGTAATCAAAGTTCAAATTTTGACAAAATACGTAAATATGACGAAAATGTGCAATTTATTTTGAGTAGAAATTCATAAAAATTTTTCTTTTTAAATCTTAGGTTTGAAAACGTAATACAAGATTCCTCATAAGTTTGCCTAATTTTATCAATAAAAAATGTTTATAAGCAAGTCATAACACATTTTTATGAGAATTTTAAGTTAAAATTTTCACAAGATTAGATATTCACTCGATTTCTCATGTAGTGATTTTTTTATTTTGTTGTAACTAAAAAACAAATAACTGTAGATGCTTAAAAATTTCACTGAATGTTTATAATAGTATTTTCTATACACCATCTAATTTTGAATATTTTTTTACTGTTTTTGAGCTTTTTACGGACCATTTCAAATTTAATTTTTTTAGTTTTTTTTTTTATAATTACCAATAAATTTTTATTTGTTTGTTCAAAAATAATGAAAATTTGATACAAGGCTCCTGATATATTGTTACAGTAGCAATTGAAAAATATTAAAAATACATAGGCACAGATTTTTTTTTTTTTTTTTATTAGCCTCTAGTAAAAACTATGATGGCTCAACGATTAAAATAGATATACATTATACATGATAATTGATAATTAACAATATAATATAGAGGAATATAATATAAAATAAAAGAAAAAAAAAAAGGTTATTATTACACGAATTGTCGGTGCGGTATACAACCAATTAAAATATAATGATAGTGATTTAAATGAAATTACGAATAATATAATATTAAAAACATGATAAATAATTAAGGTATGTTAAGATAAGTTATAATATGGGGAAAAATACGGAAATAACTATGGAGATAAGTTAACTTTAGAGATTAGTGCATCAAGAACTGAAGAGAGGAGAGGAATTAGTGGGCTGATTAGGGAGTTAAGGTTAATAATAAAATTGGATAGAGTAACGGAAAGATTTTCAGTAGGAACATCTTGGGTCCGGGTGGCTTCAGCATAGGATTTTGATCTGGAAAAAGGTTGCGACTCCGGAACTTTGGTTGCAGGTGATTTAGAAGGTCTTATTTTTTTTTTTAATAGCTTTCTTGAAAGCTGGACAGCCCCTGAAATTGTTTAAAAGCATTTAAATTTCAAATTTTGACAGAATTCATCAAAATCTCGAAAATTATCAATCATTGTAATTAAACAATTATAAAATGGTCAGTTTTTATAACTAAGGATTGAAAATTTAAAACGAAGATAAATAATACATGCTGTGAACAAAAAGTCTAAAAAATATATAAACACGGTTATTTTTTACAGACATTTTAAGTTTAAATTTGGACGAAATTACATATTAAAATCAATTTTAACGAGTAAAAGTTAATAATTAAATAATATGAATAATATTAATTCAACTTAGCAGCTACCGTAAAATAACAATATGAATATAGTTATTAAACAATTAGTTATTATTTTCATATGTTACAATGAAAAGTTATACTTTAATACAATAATACTACAATAATTTCTCTTCATAAATGTACAGGGCTTATCAAGGAAAGGCCACCTACCACAATAATGTGCCATATTCTGACTTAGGAACAATGAACAATTTATGACCGCTATATGCTCACAGTTTCGGCAGGACAAGGTGGATTATTTTTTTTGGACTGATATCCGTAGTCGTAGGAGCGTAGTTATATAATATATTGTATATTTATTTTTAGTCGACGCGTATAACTTTTATATACGTGTAGGTATAACGATGTCATAGTGTTATACCATATTATATTGTATTCTTAAAATATGCAGCTTATTGGTTGGTCCATTTAGTTTAATTTCATAACCAACCTATTATAAATATTTTTCAAAGGTATTGTATTTTGTTATTATTATATTAATGACCTCTACATAATATAATTAATATTATATATTAACTCAACAGTTGTAGAGAAGTAGACTAGTTATTATTATAATGTACCTTCACGAATTATATATTATTATCATATAATTATTGTACTGTTATTTAAAATATTATACCCATGTTAATATCGTAGAATGACGATTATAATGTATTATATATTTTGTCTGATCTAAATATAACATACATGCCTATATATTATATTATATAGGCATATAGCTTTCTGTTGTGGCATTGTGTGTGTGTGTGTGTGTGTGTGTGTGTGTGTGTGTGTGTGTGTGTGTGTGTAGACCTGCAGATGTGAAATTCTGGTACCGGAGGATGTCCTCCTCCAACTTTCTCAAATAAAAATGTTAAAATGTTCCATTTCAAAAGAGGACTAGCTTTGTTTGCTAATGAATAACTCGTTTGCATATGGTCATAGAGCAGTCATGTATGGTTACAAAAAATAAAATAGTTATTACATCTGGATATAATTTTAGACCTGTAATATGTACCTATACTTGGCTAAGACCAGCCATGTATATATTTCACGAATGTGTTAAAAATATATTGTATAGTTTATATTTATTTTAATCACAGAGTTTAAGATAGAGTAAATCTCCTGTCATCATATAATATTTCACTCGGCTAAATAAAGAGTCAGAGTCATTATATATATTATACATCATACCTATATTATGTGATAACTGAGAGTTGTGCCTTAACTAGACATACCGTAGACCTTCGATTATCCGCATTATCAAATTATTTATATGATGCATGAATATTATATTTTAAAATTTAACATTTCAGTTAATACTACGTACGAACATACTTTTAATAATATATCAATATCAAAATATGAATACTTATATTAAACAATATCGGTACATCATATTAGAGGTACGTTGTACACAGTAAACTAGTTTTTAACTTAATTTTTAATGGTAATTTGATGGCTGGACGTCCCCCCCAAACTGTTCCTCTTTATGTTACTGTGTTAGTACACTGTCTGTTCATAGAATGTTTTCAGCGCTACCGGTGGTTTTGGTTGGCATCACATTTTGTATCTTATACGTTCGGAGTATGGGGGTTGGTGTACAAGGGTCGCATGGACCAGCGCTACTTTTCTTATTTTTCAGCCGACGGTGGGCAACGGTGCCGGTGGTTTCGACATCGGTAGTAGCTAATCGGTCATCGTCCGTTACGATATATAGCATACTTTCCTGGTACATTAGGTCCGAATCGTCGCCGTCACTGACTAAATCGTTTTTTTTTGTACTGACCTAAAAACTCGTGTAAAAACTATTTTGCAATGAACGAGAAGTGGTAACATTACCCCAGCCTCCCTAATGATCAATCATATAAAAATTATGATTTAAAAGCAGAGTACCTATAACTTTTAAAATTTTATTGTACCAAAATAAAACAATTGTAGGTATATGTACGCTCACATTAACAGGAGTATAAACGGTTTTTCTATGTCTTTAAACTTTGTTGTTTCAATATATATCCAAGCTTTATCAATAAGTATTATACCTATGTAAATACCTAACAAATAACCAAAAATATTCACATAATTTAATATTTTAATAAAATGTGTACAATCTATTATATAAAAAGAGCGGGTAAGTGGATGTCGCCTGCCGTAGAGTAGGTTACAAGTAGGTCATTGTATAATAGATGGTATAAAATTTGAATTCAATATTTTGAAAATGTTATCAAGTATAGAAATTGATAAAATAAATATAAGATGTAAATTTCAAGTATCTACAGTTATTCGGTTTTGAATTACAGCAAAATAAAAAAATCGCTACAAGAGAAATTAAGTGAATTTCCAATGTTGTAAAAATTTGAACTTCAAATGCTCAAAAAATTTTTTTACTTTCAGGTACACATTTTTTTCTTGAAAAAGGTAGGCAAACTTACGAAGTATTTTTAATTTAATTTCTAAACTTTAGATTAAAAAAGAAAATTTTTATGAATTTCTAACTTAAAATAATTTGTACATTTTCGTGATTCTTACGTATTTTGCTAAAATTTTAACATTAAACGCTTGTAATAAAAAATTGTGACTAGATTTTAATATTTTTTAGTATTATTTGTAATAATATATGACTTTGTATTCTTTTTCAAGCTTTTTACCCAACAAAAATAATGTTTAATTGACATTCATTGAAAAACTACCTAAAAAAAAAGGAAACTGAGAATGTCTGTAAACAGTTAAAAACAACTCAAAATATTTTGAAAATGTTATCGTTTGTAGAAAATGCTCATATAAACAAAATGTCATGTATTTGCGGTCATTTGTTTTAGAGTTACACCAAAATCCAAAATCGATTTTACGTAAAAATGCTCGTGTTTCCTTAATTTTTCTTTTGTTTTTCCCTGTACTTTTGAAAACTATAGAGAATTTTAAAAAATGATCTCCCGAATGCACTAACTAGAATCACTTTCCATCAAACAAGATACCGTTGAAGAAAATCGAAGCATTATTTCAACTACTTATCATGTACACTGTACACAGACACACAAAAAAAAAAAAATATTGTTAATAATATAGTAGTTACGCTCAAAATATATCAATAAAAATCGTTTTAAACCACTAACGTGGTATAAGAAGATACGAATAGTATATAAGGGTTAAAAAATGTTTTTGTTAACATTAAAAAAATTATTCATAATATAGAACTATTTTTGAAAAAGTTACAAATCGAAAATTTGAATAAAATCCGTGTCAAATTACGTATAACGTCGGATTACGGTAATATTTCGACATGATTTCGGCTGATTTCGATATCTTATGAATTAGAAACGTATTGAATAGAACCAAAAATCTAAATTCTTCAATAAAAGTCCTGTAATTGTAAAACCTTCAAGGATTGAAGCAGAAGCGTACCAATATTATTTTCCAGTTGGTTAAAGTTTTTAACTCAATTATTCAGAGGTTAATGATGTGTTCAAAATTTGAATTATTGAAAAAATAATGGCTGCCAATTTTGTATTGTCATTTTGTCAATCTTTAGATCGATAAATGAATTTTTTGAGTACAGAAATTCAATTTTAAGGTCTCACTGTGTCTCAATCATCGGTGTTTATTATTTTTGTCTGATTTAGCTCTAACTATTGTCAAGAAAGAGTTGACTTCTATATTTTCAAATGTACTTTTTGGCATTATAACATTTTAACTATACCAGTGATATATTGTTCAGCTGGGTGATAATTTCCCAAGGTTAATCAATCGGACAAGATGACTTTCAAGTACTTATAGCTTTACTTAATATTGAAAGACAACAAACAATTACTACATATTAACATGGAAACTATAATAGACAATTTTACCAACAAAAAAGACAGAAAAATTAATTTTTGTAATGAGTACCTATACTATACTCAGTACAGGTATATATTACTATTTTAGCCTATAACTGTTCTATTTATTTTCCAAAATCCATAGTTAATTTTAATTTGTTAATTTGTTAATATTATTTGTATTTGAAATTAATAAAAAAGGCTACAAGATATTATTACATTTATTTATTTGTATAAACATATGTGTTTGAATTATGTTAACTCATTTCGTACGAGTAAAAACTTGGAAAAATTAATTTTACAATAAATTAGCCAGTTGCATCTAGTTTGTTTTAAGTATTGTTTTAAAAAATTTTAGTTACAGTTCATCAAAACAAACAATAGATATATAGAATAATAATGTTTCTATCGTTGAGATGGGGGAGGGGATTAATTTTATTGAAACTCGGGCCCATAAAAGTGTAGTTGTGGTCGAGACAGTATATCGGAGTAGTCGAAGTAACCCATGGTGGCGGCTGGTATTGTCGCATCTATGTGGTCGTACAGGTGTCAAGACGTGTGCACTGCACTGATGACTGATGAGTGGCGCCAGTGGTGATGACGTCTGGCGCACGGCAATAATTTGCGAGGCGAGTACGCACGTGCGCGCCGGCGCTCCGCACGCCGCTCGGACAATCAACGTCGGTTACGCGCCGGCCGGGGGAGTTACACGGAGAAGTCATAGGACAACGTAGTTGGTCGACCGACCGCGGCGCATTCTGTGTTGCGTTCTCGGATTTCAGATTTTCAGTTACGCGCGCGTTGGCGGGCGGCGGTGCGCAATTCGATGTGTAACTATAACTACACCGCTTTACAACGTCGCGCGCGCGCACGTGTCGTTGTTATTTACAGTCGCCGGTGGCGGCGGGAGTGCGGGACTATAATAATATGTAGCAGAACAGGCGTGCATCGTCGACATCCCCTCCACCCCGACCAAGGCGGAACGTGTCGTACGCTCCGACGGCCGCTGAATTAACTCGCTGCGATTAAAGTCGCTCAATGTAATCGGTCTAGTCGCTTACTCGCCGCGTGTTGAATACTCGCTGCTCGCTCGCGATTAAAGTTGACGGCCGGGCTACTTTAGTCGCAAGTCGCTGGCGTTTTTACACTTCAGCGAGTAAAATCGTTCAATGTAATCGCCCTAGCTGGCAAAATCGCTAGTATGCCAGCGAGTAGTGACTGGTCAAAATGTCGGAAGCTGTAGTTCGCGCGGGAGTTGTTGTGATTTCTCATTTATTGCGACAGGAGTTGGAAAAAAAAAAGTATAAAAAGAAAAGATTATGGATCAGAAGTTGGATTTCAAGGCGAGATAAATATGGTGCATCCAGTACATTATTAGAAGAATTGAAACACGAAGACTCTACAGCCTACCGAAATATTCTAAGGATGAACGGGGCCCAGTTTGATACATTGTTACAGATGATTGACGGCCTAATAAAGAAAGAAGACACTCAAATGAGGATGGCGATTCCGTCGAAAATAAAACTGGAAATAACTTTACGTTATTTAGCTACTGGGGATTCATTTAAGTCTTTACAATATCTTTTTCGCGTTCCTGAATGTACAATTTCAGTATTTTTACCAGATGTACTTACTGCGATTTCTCAAGTGTTGGAACCATTTATTAAAGTTAGTATAATTATAAAAAAATAAGGTACTAATAAATAAAGTTAAATTAAATTAAATATCTACAAAATTCTTTTATTTATTTTTTTTTAAACTGTATCATTATTAAATTGTATAATATAATAATTAATTTTAAATTCATACAAATTATTGGTCATTGTCTGAAAAAGAATTTATGATAGCTTGGCTTAACATATCGTATTCCTCGTTCACACGCGGAGTAGATGTATAATTACTTATTGAACTTGACGAGGTAGATGGTGATGCGACATTTACATGAAGTTGTTCCGTGTATGGTAATGGTTGTTGATGGTATTGTTGAGGTAGAGGTTCCAAAGTAGATAATCTTATCCGAGTAATACAACTTTGTATTTCAGACTGTAACAAAATAGCATGGCGTTGTGGTAGTTGGCGAAGCTCGTATGCAACATACTTTCCAAAGTGATCATACGCTTTTTCTTCATTTGCACTCTGAGCGATTTTGTCTAATCGTTCAATTGCAATTGCTATATCAGGGGCTGTTTGCTTTTTAATTTTTTTTACTGACCCTGATGGTGGTTTCATTTGTGTTGGCGACGGTCTTGGTCTCCCAATTGTTTCATCTATTTGAATATCGTTTATGGATCCCCTTGTTGAACCTTCATTTTCAATTTCTTCGATTGGGTTAGATTCCACCTCATTCGAACATTGACTTAAATTGGTTAAAATCTAAACAATAATAATCAATTTAGAAATTTAAATTATTTATAATATGATTCCATACATAATTAAAATAAATAATTATACAATATAAACTTAATTTAAATTTAAAATTCTCAGGTGCCTGCGACTGCTGATGAATGGGGAAAAATAAAGGATACATTTTTTCATCGTTGGAATTTTCCAATGTGTTGTGGTGCAATCGACGGAAAACATGTGATAATTAAACGACCTCCTGGTTCTGGCTCATCATTTTATAATTATAAAAAAACCTATAGTATTATATTGTTCGCAATGGTTGACGGAGATTATTGTTTTACATACATCGATATAGGAGCTAATGGCCGAGCTAGTGATAGTGCAATATTTCGAGACAGTACCTTAAATATCGCATTGGAAAATAATACCTTAGGTATGCCCGAAAAATGTGTTATTATTGGCGATGATGCATTTCCATTAAGAACAAACTTATTAAAACCATATAGTAAAACTGGACTTAATAATTATGAAATGATTTTTAACTATCGACTTTCACGTGCTAGAAGGGTGGTGGAGAACGCATTTGGCATTCTGGTGTGGCGATTCCGAATATTTTCTAAACCAATTGATCTACAGCCAAAAACAATAGATAAATTAATATATGCAGCTTGTAGTCTACACAACTGGCTACGTAAAACTACTCCAAATAGCTATATACCTCCACAAGCAGTTGACCAAGAGGATTTTAACAACGGCAATATTATTCCTGGGGAATGGAGAGAACACGTGAATAATCTAGAAACTGTCAATAGAATGGGCAGCAACAACTATAAACGAGCTGCAGAAGATGTTAGGAGTTCATTGGCAAAATATTTTATAGAGGAAAATCCTTTACCGTGGCAATGGGAGAAAGTTGGCATAACTATATAAATAAACCTAATAAATTTATTTAAAGTACTTTTAAGTAATCAATTATGAAAAATTAAATTCAAAGTATAAGCAAATAAATACATGTTAAGCTAATCATTTACGTTACATTTATATCTATAAAATTAAACAAAATATTCTCTTATTTATATTGTCTGAGTTTTGTTCATTATGAAATATTTATCATTGCACATTATATACTAATTTTAAATAGGAAATAGTTTCTGCATACTTTGAATATTGGTATTAATTATTAATTTATAACACTAACAATATTATTATACTATATAATATTCAAACTTACCAAATTTGACTGGCTGTGTCTTGTTGATAAAACTTCACGAAAAAAGTTGGCAGAGTTGAACCACGTAAGTCTTGGAGAATATATTTCATCTGTTCCACTTCCACTTTTTTTACTTTTTTCGATTTTTGCAAGCTCATTTCTATAAACATCTTTTAAATTTTTAATTTTTGCCTTGAGTTGCTTTTCATCTATTCCCATTACCAATCCTTCAGTCTCGAGGTCTGCATACAACTTTTTAAACATTTCGTCTTTTAATTTTATGTTCAAATAGTCCTTATGTTTTATGTTCCACAGTAATGGATACTGTTCGTAAATTTTTAAAAAGTCAACAATGTTATTACAATTCCACTTCATCATAAATTTTAAAATTTTTAATATAAAAGAAAACGAATGAATTATCTATATTAATGACAACTTCTTGTCACGTGTATATCACATGAATGCGTATGCGCGACTAGCGAGCGAGCGAATTTAATCGCTCAATGTAATCGAACAAGTCGCTACACGCTCATACGTGCGCGACTTTAATCGCCGACACGCAGCGTGTGAAATCGCTCAATGTAATCGAGGCTTTCGGTATAATAATATTATTTCGAGGGCGATGAGAAAAGTAACTCTGTGCGGTTACATGACATTGGTATTGAAAAAACATTATAATATTATTGTTATTGTTATCGACGGGTAGAATTTTTCTGTAGTCGACGGACGGTTTACCTCTTAAAAAGAAATATACAAAAATATATTTAGACACAGTTTTTTTATAGAAATTTTAACTTCAAATTTGGCCAAAATTATTGAAACGATGAATAACGACGATTGACTAATTTTGAGTTATTTATAGGCATAACAAATTATATAATATACTATTCATATATTTGATTGTATTACAACTCAATTTTTTACAATGTGATTTCAATTTCAACGTAATCAAAAATGTCAGTGAGAAAAATTATAAACTCTTTCTCATATATTATATTAAATTATACCCTTCACACTGATTTGAAAATTAAAACTTTAAAAGAAGAAACAATAGTATAATATTATAAAAGTAGCCGTATATATTACTATATTAGCCTATAACTGTTCTATTTATTTTCCAAAATCTATAGTTAATTTTAATTTGTTAATTTGTTAATATTATTTGCATTTTAAATTAATAAAAAAGGCTACAAGATATTATTACATTTATTTATTTGTATAGACATACGTGTTTGAAATATGTTAACTTATTTCATATGAGTAAAAACTTAGAAAAATTAATTTTACAATAAATTAGCCAATTGCATTTAGTTAGTTTTAAGTATTATCTAACTTTTATCTACAGTTCATCAAATAAAAATAATATTTAGCGATATCAAGTCAATGCCACTTGAACAATTAATAATATATTATAATAATGATAATTCTATTGTTAAGAGGGGGGAGGGGATTAATTTTATTCAAACTCGGACCCAAAAAAGTCTAGTTGCGGCCGAGACAGTATATCGTAGTACTCGAAGTAACCCTTTGGCGGCGGCCGGTATTGTTGCATCCGTGTAGTCGTACAGGTGTCAAGTGTGCACTGCACTGATGACTGATGAGTGGCGTCAGTGGTGGTGACGTCTGGCGCACGGCAATAATATGCGACACGAGTACGCACGTGCGCGCCGGCGCTCCGCACGCCGCGCGGATAATCAAGGTTGGTGAGGCGCGGGCCGGGGGGAACAACTCGGAGGCGTCGAAGAACAACGTAGTTGGTCGACCGACCGCGGCGCATTCTGTGTTGCGTTCTCGGATTATAGATTTTCAGTTACGCGCGCGTTGTCGGGCGGCGGTGCGCAATTCGATGTGCAACTATTACCATACCGCGTTACTGCAGCGTTACATACAACGTCGCGTTACTGCAGCCACCGGTGCGGCCCCCACGCGCGCGCGCCCGTGCACGAGTCGACGTTGGTTACGGTCGTCGTCGGCGGCGGCAGGACTATAATAGTATAATAATATTATGTAGACAAACAGGCGTGCAACGTCGACGTCCCCTCCACCGCGGACCAAGACGGAACGTGTCGTACGCTCCGACGGCCGCCGTGGCTGCGTTCGTATAATAATATTCCGAGGGCGATGAGAAAAGTAACTCGGTGCGGTTACATGACATTGGTATTAAAAAAAACATTATAAAGCTGGGTTCACACTACACCGTGTCGTGTCGTGTCGTGAAATGTTGCCGTGCTCTGATTGGTCCAACCACGTGGTTAAATCTGGTTTCTACCACTAATTTTACGGTTTTCACTACGAATACCATGATGTTACCACACATACCATGAAGTTGATTTCATCCAACTTTTGAACGTGTGGTTACTGATTTAATAGTGATAATATTATATGATTTCAAATAATAATGAAAAATGATAAACAATTCTTATTTTAATTACTAATTAACATTCATAAGTAGATAATTATATAATATTAATTACTATTTGGTGTATTATTTATTATAACTATATTAAACCCGGCTCTGTTTGTTAACTGTTTGTTTGTAATTTGTTTTAATTTAATTATTTTAACAATGTCATTTATAACAGTAAGTATTTTAAACATGATTATAAATAATATTATAGATATTAATGTAATACCTTTTCACAACTTTTATGGACCAAGCTTAATTTAATATTATATTATATTATATTATTATACAGGGCATAGGCTCTCAAATTTTACCCATGTTGACTGACATATTTTATATTCTTATATAGAGGAATAATGAACATTTAAAATAAAACAATTTTCTGAATTTTATTTCCTTTGAAACATACATTTCCATAACTGTATTTTTTACTGCTCAAAAAAATAAACTAACGCTGAACTTATGATACTTTTTTAATGTTATTATTAGGGCCGGATTTATATGCATTTGCATGTTTTTTCTGAATATTCCAAAAAATAGCTAGGTAAGCTACAAATTTGATTTGTAATCAATAGATCTGAAATATAAAGTTTTATTTTGCATATTTTTGCATATTTTGCCCTTTTTTGACATGTACTGCATATTTCTGTATTTTACGATTTTTTATTGCATATATACGGTTTTTAAATGCATAATATGTAATATTTTGCTTATTTTTATTAAAATAACGTATTTATAGTTATATTTATAAGTAGGGCCCGGATTTATATGCATTTGCATGTTTTTTCTGAATAGTCCAAAAAATAGCTAGTTAAGCTACAAGTTTGATTTGTAATCAATAGAACCGAAATATAAAGTTTTATTTTACATATTTTTTCCTTTTTTGACATGTACTGCATATTTCTGTATTTTACGATTTTTTATTGCATATATATACGGTTTTTAAATACATATGTAATATTTTGCTTATTTTTATTAAAATAACTTATTTATAGTTATAGTTATAAAAATAATGAAAATAAAAGACTTTTTTTTAATTGATTTGTTTGCATATTTTTTATTTCAAGAGTTATATTTCTATAAAATAAGATCATAAATGCATATTTTATAGTGCATATTTCTTGGGTTTTTAGAGCATATAAATCCGGGCCCTAGTTATTATAATGGTATACAAAGATTATTAATTGATTTCATTATATATAAAAAGGGAAGAATGTGTCACCAATGTAAAATATTTGTTGTCAATGGAAAAGAACACATTTGCTCAGAAAGTATGACAGACAAATCTTTAGTTAAAAACATACAAAAAAATAGCTCCAAAAAAAAATATATTTGATACCTGTATAGAAGAAGAGTCCATACTAGAAACTTCTATTCAGTCTGGTTGGTTTATTTAAATAACTTATTATTAGGTTTTTACCAACCTACTTAAATAATATTATTATTATTATTTGCTACAGTTGATGAACCTACAACTTCAAGTAGTATAAAAAGAATCACTAAAAATAACGGAATTAATAAATATATTTAATAATTGTTATCTTTAAAAAAAAACCGCGAAGATTACTAACCAATCTTTGATATCAATTGAATGAAGAACTCATTTATGGTATAGAGTGGTATCATGTTTAGAAAAATGGAAAGTTCACGACACGACACGACACGGTGCAGTGTGAACCCAGCTTAATACTATTGTTATTGCTATTGACGGAGCAACTTTTTCTGTGCTCGACCGACGGTTTTCCCCGTAAAAAAAAAATATAAATATATATTTAGACACTGACCGAAACTATTAAAACGACGATTGACTAGCCGTTAATAGGCATTACAAATTTTCGAGTTTTGTAAGTTTTTATTTCATTGATTCAAAAAGTTTTTTCATGGTCAAAAAACTTTAAAATGTAGTACAAGGTCCCTCGTAAGTTGTTGTAAGTAAAAATTTTTTTTTTTAAAAAATTAACATAAATTCACGATATATTTTACGAGAGGCTGAATTTAAAATTTCGACAAATTCGTCAGAACCGTGAAAATGTTTTAAATTATTTTGTGTTTGAAATTCATAAAAATTTAACTAAAGATTTGTCATAAGTTTGTCTACGATGAAATAAAAAAAAAATTCAACTGGAATGTCAAGTTACATTTTTATAAGGGTTGCATTTTTACGATATCTGATATTCACTAGATTTCTTATACAATAATTAGTGATTACCTTATTTTTTGTAATTCAAAAACGAAGAACTGTAGATACTTGAAATTTACACCAATATTTATTTTATACTTTAATATTCTAGAAACAATTTTCAAAATATTTCATTCATTTTGAGCTGTTAAAAAACATTTGAAATTTGAAATTTTTTTTTTTCATAAGTAAAACCTTTTTTGATGAGAGCTGTTTGTGAACAAGCGAACAATGGATGTAAATCGTACGGGATGTACCGAAAAATATTGGTTGGATTTCAAGAAATTCTGTTTTGAACAAGATTACCACAGTAAGAGTGGCATTTTATCATAACCTCAGTTTAATAATTATTATATCAATGCAATAAATATTATTTCCAAATCATTTTTCAGAATAGAATTTATGAATATTATATCAATATTTGTTTCATCTGCTTTAATAGCGCATTATTAGTAGGGTTAATGACTTATAGGCCTAAAGAGCATTCAAATATACGCTTATACGTATATACCCCAAAGGAACTAAACATATAAAAACAAGCACTTAAACATTTTTTTTAAATGTCATATATTTGACATTTTTATAATAATTTAAACATATTATGAACATATGAAACACATAATATGAATATATCGAAAAATAATTTATTAGATACAAAAAACTACCTACGAGTATGTGACGTCTTTTAATAAACCAAATGGCATAATTATATGTTTTCAATCGATTATTTTTCTTACCTACACAATATAATCAATTATTAGTCATGAATCCGTTATTATACGCATATATTCTGTATATTTTATATTATTGTTTATAAAACATTATAATATTATATTGTTTATTATTATAATATATTATTTCTAATTGTAAAATGTAAATACCAATATTACTGTACTACATTATAGGCTCCCATCCGTCAATATTAAATTAATTAATCAATACAAGCTAACAGACGGTCCCGATCATTCAGCATCGTTTTTTGTATGCAATGATTTATCATTGGATTCAAATTAATTTCATATATATTATATTGTAGATTGGGGCCACTACAGTGGTCCAGAAAGTAGAGCGGTGACTGCGGCCGACTTAGGATATAAACGAAATATTTCATAAACTCTAAAGATACATCCAAATCGATTGATTTAACTTTAAATAAAAACATAAATATATTCTGCATTATAATGTGTATAAACCTCATGGTTTTAAAGCAAATATTAATTTAAATATTTTTTTTTAATTTAACAAAAAAATGCAAATTTCCTGTATCTCTTTCTCCCTACCCTTGGAGAATACCAGCCACACATACCTATAAAACACGTGCAAAACGAAGAATATAGTGAAAAATATAAATATAAAACTGTGAGTGGACTTGAAGATTTGTTAAATAAAAATCTGTAAACCAACATTAACATTTTTTTTCACTTTTATTTCAATAAAATGTTATTACAAATAATAAGAGGACGTCACACCCACATGAGTTGTCTCCGTCTTACAAATGTACAACATAGCAAACGGTTGTTTTGTGCGGGACAACTTTTCTCTCACCATATTTGTCGTAGAATTACCAAATTTTCTCAACACGTAAAGAAGAACTTTATCTGTGCAACAGTGTGCTTTTTTTTTAATAGCTCTATCCAATTATGTTATATAAGCAAATAAAAAAAAAAAACAAAAAACCGAAATGTTTATAACTATACTTTTATTGTATTTATGTTATCTAAAATATAGCCACGCTGTTGCACAGATAATTTTCTGCCCTATATGCTTGGTCGTTTTGGAGCCGCTACTACAAACACAGCTGGAGAGATAAAGTATCTGCTATCTACTAAAAAAAATGTATTTTTATTTATAATAAGAAATTATTATTTGTATGCATTATAGATAGATATTGATTTCTTACGCATTCATACTAATTGTAACAATTTTGGAATGGCATTTGAAAACTCATCATCCAAATTAATATCTATTTTAAATTTTAGAGTGAAAGATGGTGGAAGCAAAAAACTATTGGAGACGTTAAAAAATACTACAAATAAATCAGATAGTAAGTTTTTCTTATAGTTATATAACAATTGTTAATACTTTATCCGTTGTGATAGTTATATTGTTTAAACTGTTTAAAGTATCTTTGATATTATTGTATTAGCCCTTACTTTTCACATTATCAACCTTCTATACCTATATTATATTATAATTTATAACATATTATATATCTTATCTATTTTGTAATTTAATTTTCAGATTCAAAAACCCTAATAATAATGTACTTACTACATAGTATTTTTATTCTAACATCAAGAAAAGTCACCATAGATGATAATAGCAAAAAATCATACACCAAATACAGCATTAAAGTTCACAAAACACATTTATTAAAAAATGCGATACATCAGCAGAAATGGAAGCGTTAATTATAAAATTGGGGCAAAAAGGGGCTATTCCACCTTGCATCTTGGTAATTGGCTCGCTAAATGATCCTAAACAAATATTGGTTTATTTTGATAACATTAAATATGTTGTATTTTCTTCATCAAAAGCGTTTGATACCTGCTTTAAAATATACCTACCACGTTTTTAATATTGAATATCCCATGGAATTAATTGATGTATTTTTTTATAATTTACATATTAAATATGATAAGACTTCTAGTTTATTAAAACAAGTAACTGCAGAATTAAAACATTAGTATTTTATTAGCAATATGTTTTTTGTATTATTTTTTTATTTTCCTATTCATTAATTTATATTGTACTGTTCTTATATTTATATTGTTTTTATTATTTAAAATAAGTCTTATAAGTTATAATACATAACATTTTTTTAAATTTTAAATCATTTTTACTTGTTAACATATTATTTAGTAATAAGTTATAAATATAACTCGTTAACTGTATACTATATTATAGTATATGCAATGTTTTTAACTAAAAATTTATAATATTATTTATAACTGTTGTTTAATTTATTATTTAACTCAAAGTAAAATATTTGGTAAGTATATTATTCATATTGTGTTAAATTTAATAATATATTATGTACAATATAATATATATTTGAACTGTAATTAAATTATGCAAATCATATATATTTTAATATAATATTTAAATTAATCAAATAATATTTTCAAAACCATAAATATTTAATTAATTCAACAATTTGGTTTTACTTAAATAAATATATTTTTGTTAAATTTATTAGTAAAAGTTTTGGTCTAATACCTTGGGTTTGTTAAAATAAATAGTATTTTGTTAATTCAATAGTACAAGTATATTAAATACATCAAATTTATATTAGAATTAATAAAGATCTGCCTTAAATTAACAAAGTTCTATTTTAATTGGTTTATGATTTTATACAGTATATTGATAAAACATTTTGTTAAATCTACAATGTTTATCATCAAAGTGTGCATTTAACAAAATTCACATCCTCATATCAATAATCGTTGTATGGAACGTATATTAACAATGATTTTATTGGATCAACCTATATTGTCATTGAAATTACAGGTCTTTTTTGTTCAGTGATAGTTATAATAAAATACCATATATACCTAAAAGGATGATTTTCGAAAACTATATACGAATATAAGAACCTATACATATATATTATTACGTGTATTATTGGCGATTTTTATTAAGTAATATGATATATTTACAATTTTATACGTACTTGTACACATTTTTTTACATATTTTTTTTAAAAATATTATGATATATTTATACTTTTGTATATACCCGTTTTATACCCGTTGTATTAACCGTTTAGTATAACGATGTAGGTAGTAATAAGAAATGTTAGTACGTAAAAACTAGGTTAAGAAAACAATTATGCATAGGTAACAATAGTAGAATAAACTACAATTCAAATATTTTATAAACATTAAACATATTACTACATGTAACTAGGTTAAGACAACAATAATGTAATATAACAACAATTAAGTATAACTTAATCATAGGACAATTGATATTATTCGATTGTTGTTCGATTTTAAGTTTAAGATATAAGGTACATGTAAGAACGGAAAATGGGTCAGAGTGTGGTGATCGTGTGACTCGATTACCACTGGGCATCCAAGTATAATAAAGTGCTTATATTATTATTCGTTTGTTTATTTGTGTACGTCTGTGATCGCGACTTATACGACAATTAATAATGATTTGGTAGTGACTAAATAGCGTGGATTTGTATGCAATTGCATATTTTTCCGTTTCACATTTTTGGTATTTTTGTCAGTAATCTATACGAATTTTAATAGTTTAGAATTTAATGACGATTTTATTTTATTAGTTACGGAGGAACATAGAAAAAATGGAACATGGTTAAAAGTAAATTAACTTTAACTTTAACTTGTTAATGCCCAGCCTTACGTATTATAGGTATGAATTGTACATTTGTACCTATTAATATTGACAGACATTGTGATTGCACAAATTTATGGTGTAATGTGTTTCCTTTCCCTGGCGAATACACCAGTAATATATTATTATTATAGTCCCACCGCCACCGTAGACCGTAAATAACAACGACAAGTGCGCGCGCGACGTCGTGGCGAGGTGTTGTCATAGTTGCACATCAAATTTCGCATCGCCGCCCGTCAATACGCGCGTACTGAAAATCTGATATCCGAGAACGCGGCACAGAGCGCGCCACGGTCGGTCGACCAACTACGTTAGATTGTCCGAGCGGCGTGCGGAGCGTCGGCGCGCACGTGCGTACTCGCGTCGCAAATTATTGCTGTGTGCCAGACGTCATCCCCACTGGCGGCACTCATCATTCAACAGTGCAGACGTGCAGTGCACACGGACGACTATGAGTTGGTTCTCAATTGTCGAATTGGTTCCTGGGTTGTCTACAGGTAACGTACGAATTAGTTCCCACATGCTTTCATGAAAATACAATACTTTGTTAAATTAACTTTTCAAACTATTAAAATATTATATTCAACCAGCAAAAATTTTCATTCTATACAGTTTATTAGGACTGTCTAGAATACTTAGATATGGTTAAAAATGTTGCTCAGTCTATATTATATACATAATATACTATTATTATACTCCACACAGTACATAAACGTATTACGTATTTGTCAGTAATAATATTTATGCTTGCAATAGAAAACGGGTGTATAATAATATTTTTTCCTAACTGCAATAATGTACCTACCTATCATAATAAGTCATAATAAAATATAGCCAAATAGGTACCTAATATAAATTAATGTGCTATGAATTTACAAAGTAGGTACCTACATTTTTAACGAATTTTAAGTTCGAAATTTGGCTGTATTTCAATTTTATAATATTTTTGTCAATAAACTTTTATTTGGGAACTAATTCGAACAATTGTATACTGATAAGTACTTTTTTTCGGGAACCAATTCGTATACTTAATTTACCTGGGGAACCAATTCCGTATTACCCGTGCACACGTCTTGACACCTGTACGACTACATGGACGCAACAATACAGAAAAACATGTTGTACATTAAAATGATGTTTACATCGTTTAGGGACAATATTTAGACAAATCGATATGTCATTCCCTCAAAAATATTATTCTCTATCTTTTTTGTAATGGGTGATTTTACTCTAAGGTTACTTAAAAACGTAGAAAAATGATTCTGCGTAAACGTGGTTTGTCTATGTTACGCGTGGGATGGAGAGAGTAAACAAATAGTGCGCTGATATCCTCTTAATAATTCGAAGTTTTAGTTTTTCAGCACCACTTTCAAATTTTTGATATTTATCACGTAATTTACCACTCGTTGTAATATTTTAACCTAATGTCTACAACAAATAAACACACACTAAACACTGCTACTACTAATATAAATTCGTTTTACCTACTATCTGCTCAATAAATATCATTCATTATTATATATTTGTCACAATTTTTTTTTAATGTTTTATTGGGAGTTCAACCGGAAGTTTTTTAGGTAATAATAGTATGTAACATATATATTTGTAATTTTTTACAGCTTAAAATCTGAAGAAATTTCACTAATTGAGTATATAGTTATAATAAAATACCATATATACCTATAGAAGGATGATTTTCGAAACCTATATACGAATATAAGAACCTATACATATATATTATTACCTGTATTATTACTATTATTGGTGATTTTTATTAAATAATATGATATATTTACAATTTTATACGTACTTGTACACATTTTTTTACATATTTTTTTTTAAAAATATTATGATATATTTATACTTTTATTTAGCAGCAGATATATCGGCAAATTGGGTTTCGGCGATGTGGGAAAATACGATTCAAATTACGCTTTTCTCCCATAGCAATGGCTCTGGATCTATGACGTACCGACGTCGGTGAAACCAAAAGTGCAAATTGTCTATTTTGTTCGATAGACTAAAAGCGCAAATTCGTTTTGCGCTGTTAGACCTTAGTAGTGGTATAAAACTGCAAAAATAAATTTTATCACCTGATACAATATTGAACCCGTTACATTATGATATAATTATTATTTAAATTTTTGAACAAAAATCACCCTTAATACAAATTTTAAATAGTGTATCTAAATACAAAATTGTTATGATTAAATAAAAATATAAAAAATGGTATTAATGAATTTCCACTACCATTTAGAAGTACATGAATTGATCAGGAAAAGTGACCCAGCCTAATAAAGAATGTCTAGTTCCGCTTATGACAACTATAATGAATAAGAACCATACAGCTTATAAGTTATTTATTATACCTATATAATATATATAGATACTTTATAATATTAAATATGTAAACCTCAATAAGTTTGGTATATACAGCATAATTCAATAGGTATATAATATAAACATATGTCATAAATAGGTAAATACATTATAGTAGATAATATATGAATTTAAAATGCGAGTTTATGCCTTTATTTTATATATTTTATAAACTCGTAGATGTTATTACGAGTAAATATTAATAAAAAACTCTATTCTTATTAAAATCATAATTTATATATTCTATTCTAGACAATAAAATCATTGAAGAAATCAAAAAAACAAAATAAATAAATATTAAAGATATTCAATCCAATAAAATAACATATAAAACTATACAAGAATTTAAAAATATATATATATATTCAATAAAATAAAATTTATGAAAGTAAACTACTGAAAAACCTAAAAAAAAAATTTATTTTAAAGGTAATCAATGCATAAATAATAATAAATATTCTCTTAAATTAATATAAACTAAATAATTTATATTAAAGAATAACTTACTATATTGGGTAAATAAATATAAATGAAGACTATATAAAAATATCAAAATTACAATAAATAAATATAAGAAATAAAAATAATCTAATCAAACTATTAAACTAATTAATAAAAATAATTCACCAAATAAATTTAAAGGAAGAGGAAAAGATATATTAGAAGAACATAATAAAAATCATCAAAATGATAAAAATGGATAAATATTGATTAAACCTTTATTTAAAAATATTCTACGACTTTTAAAAAGTAAATAACAAATATTTCTTAAACAAAATAAGACAGTAAAACATAAACCATGACCAAATATTAAAATTAATGAACCAAAATATCCTCAATTATTTAAAGTTAAAAATCCAATAATTACTAAACCTATATGAACAACAGAAGAATAAGCAATTAGAATTTTTAGATCTCTTTGAAAAAAAACAAACCGATCTTAAAATTATTATTCCCAATAAACATAAAGAAATTAATCGATAATTATATTTAAGATTGATTTTAAAAATTAATATTAAAATATGATAAATACCAAAATGACCTAACTTTAATATTATAATATTATAATTAATATAATAAGCTTATTTGAAAGTCAAATAAAGTTTTTATATAGGTAGTTTGAAGTTGAAACTTTTCTAAAATGAATATATAAAATTTAATACATATTTTGATATTCAAAAACTCTTAGCCGTAGGCACTTGACAATTATATCAATATTATGTGTATTTTATCAGATTCGATACCGATCGGTTTTAAAGGCAATCGAGATAGTGCGTGCCTCCGTTGCATGTATTTGATTGTGCAGTAAACAAAAATTATTCATTAGGGCCTCCACCCGCCTTACACACTATGGCCCGAGAACGGCACACTTTCGCATTCGCAGTCACTTGTCAAATATATGCTCCGTCTCGTCTCATATTGTGTTTATTTTATCAGATTTGATACCGATCGGTTTTAAAGAGCTGAATAAAGGCAATCGAGATAGTGCGTGCCCCCGTGGCGTGTGTTTGTGTGTACAGTAAACGATCATTATTCATTAGTGCCTCCACCCGCCTTACACACTATGGCCCGAGAACGGCACACTTTCGCAAAGGCAGTCAAGTATTCTCCGTCTCGTCTCATATTATTATGTTTATTTTATCAGATTTGATACCGATCGGTTTTAAAGGCAATCGAGATAGTGCTTGCGTCCGTGGCGTGCATTTATGTGTGTATAGTAGTCGATCATTATTCATTAGTGCCTCCACTCGCCTTACACACTGCGGCCCGAGAACGGAAGTGTATTTGTGTGTATAGTAAAGTGATCATTGGTACCTCCACCCGCCAAACACACTACTTACAAACTACGCCACGAGAGCGGGACACTTTCGCACGGGCAGTAGTATATTATTTCAAATTTATACCGTCATATCCTCATTTTTTATATTATTTCGCATAATTTTTGTGGCGATTTATTTAAAATCATTAAAAATATGTCATAAAAACGATTTGCGAGAAACCGTTTTGTTCAACAGTCCAATAGGTGCATAGTACAATGTGATGATAGGAATGCGGTGACTGAAAATTGGAAAACGTCAACAACAGCGACATCGTCCTGGACTCTGAACCGGTTATAGAGAGCGATTCGGGAACAAAAAACGACCAGGATCTAAGAGGAGTAATGATCTGCCGACATTGAAATAAAAAAAAATGTTATTCATTATGAGTTGTGACTAAGTAAGTAAAATATTATATTATATTATAAGAACTGACAATGTTGTTTCTGCTAACCGCTGAATACAGTATTCTCTTGGTAAATTGTATATAGTATATTATTCTTGGAATGAATATTAATCATAATAATTTAATATTATGTCAATGGTTATTGTACCAGATGGTGGCAAATATTTAATTGTATCAAGAAAAAAAAGTTGTATATTATGCAGGACTATAAGTTTGACATTGGCCTGAAGTTCAGATGTGCTGAGTAAAGTTTACAGTAACTGATAAGTGAACCTTGTTACATGACACGAGAAAAGTATTTTGTATATTAAGGAACGATCGTCCTTATGTAACTCATATTTTACTTCAATTATTAAATATTATGCAAGTTTAAAAACCTTTTTTATATATCAAATATTAGAAATAAAGATGGCTGTTGTACATGGTTGAAACATTTTTAGTTTATACTTTACTGATAGGTACAGTTATAAATCTCAAAAATGTATTTGTTTTTAATATATTTTTAACTCTTATAGTTAAGAGTACCTATCAAAGTTTTTATATTTTTATTAAACTTAAAATATTTCTAAAGGAATTTCAACTGCATACCAATTAACAACTGTTTAATTATTTCAACTGTACTTATAAAATAATATATTAATGAAAACTTAAAATATGTTGTACCTACCCAATATAAAATAAAAAAAATCAATAGGTAGGTAATAAAATGTATCTGTAGGTATAATGTTATTTAAATATTATACAAAAATGTTAACTTTATAACCATTTTGACCATAGATGAATAAAAGTATTCACATCACACACTTCACAAGAATATGAGAACAATATTAGAACAAAATAAGTGGTTTTATAGTAGTTTTCTGGTTGACGTGGGTTTAACGTAGTTAAATTTAACGTAGTTTATAACAATGCTCTCGCGTCCCCTTTCGTTAGGTTCGGTTAGGCCACCAGGGACTGTCCATCATTTGTTGGCTCACCACGTTCGAGCGATGTCTCCTCTCGACTCGCGTGTTCGTCCGACACCAAGTCTCTCAGCCTACGAAATCGACCCTTAGAGTCTACCGAAGCAACTTCAACGGTTATCGTGCACACCTCACACGACCGGCTGACAAAATCCGCGTAAAAAAATAAACTTTATATTATGTACATAAGCACCATAAATTATAAACTAATACATAAATTACGGAAAACAACAATTACGTGTGGTGGGTACTTATCGTCACCACAATTGTAAAGGACATACAGGACACTGCAATATAAAAAGTAATAACGTCATAGCAAAAAAAATAGCGTCTGGTCACCATAAGACAGTGAAAACAGATATAAATTTACTGTACCTATATAGGTAAACAATGTTTGTTATTAAATAAATAGGCAGTAAAATCATAAAAATGAATAAAAAAAAATAACTAATAACTAACTGTAGGTTGACAAAAAAAAAAAAAAAATTATTCATTTCTCAACAAAGTTATTTTTGTTTATTTTAAGCTGGAACTTGCTTAGGTTGTAGTCTCCGATGCGCCTATGAAGATCCTCGTGTCCTTGCCACATCTCTTCTGTATCGAAATACCTACCGCATGTAGTACAGCGGTAGATTTCTTCAGCTGGTACACATCTAGAAAAAAAAATTTAAGTTTTATTAATTAGGAATAATTTAATCACATATTATACATTTTCATAATTTCACAGTAGAGGGAAGTTAAAATTCTTAATAAATTATTTGCGGTGTTGAATAATTAATATGAAATCTATTGATATAGATAGTACTATACATAAGATAATAAAGCAAACATTTGGTAATAATTTAAAGTATCCACAATTATTAGTACAGTTTTTCTTTAGTTTATTTTTTTTCTTAATCCTTTTAAATGCTATTGGGAATATTGTCTTTTAACCTCTCAAATGCACTAGGTCCACTTTTTCACCAGTAAAATTAATCAAGTTGAAAATTGAATTATTATTTCACAAATAATTACAAAAAAAAAAAAACTCCACCCACTAAGTAACTCAAAATCTATAATATCACAGCAAATAAACATGATATAAAAAAGAAAATACTTATAAGTTATAACATATTTTTTTTCATAACCAAAGCTAATTAATGGTAGGTTCCTACAAAACTAAAACAATTTAACCGGACGTTTCGGACTTTCAAAGGTTTAATAATTATTAGTTTATACTTACGTCTCTAAAAGTTTTTCTTCACATGTACTATGCGCATCTGCCGTTTCTTTTGATGACATGACATGTTTGCAGCTCTTTGTAACCCTAGATATTTGGGACAAAAAATTTGATTATTATAGTTCATTAAAATGAAAACGTCATCATAAAGAGAAGACATTTATAATAATTATAATAATTCTCTAAAATAGAAATATGGGAATTTTTACGCAAAATCAGTTTTCTACTAAATCTATTTCAGTTTTTGGTGTGACTCTAAAAAAAATTACGTAGATACATGGAATTTTCAATAGTAAAATTAATACAATTTTGTATACACGTTTTCTCAAGTGGTGATTTTCTTTTTTTGTCTGAAATTCAAAAACTAATAACTTTGGATGCTTGAAATGTGTGTTCTACATTTATTTTATCTATTCCTATTCTTGATAACATTTTCAAAAAATGTTGTCTTTTTTTATGTTTATTGTTTAACATTTTTTTCGTTTTTTTTTTCTATAAATGTCAATAAAATGTTATTCGTTGAGTTAAAAAGCTTGAAAATTTAATACAAGGCTCCTAATATATGAATAATTATTATTTATAAATTATGTTAAACTTTTATACAAATTCAACAAAATATATTTTGTGATTTGTAAAATAAAAAAAGTAATACTTAACGAGACAATAAACCTAATTATCAACTTAATAATAACAAATGGTTAGAACACCGGAAGTACGAGAATATAAGTGGTTAGGCAACATTTAAAACTGAGTCGAGAGATACTTTTTGGCGAGCGTTACTAAACCAGCATCATTTTTTTTATATACAACTCTTTTATGGATACTTGCGTCACAAGTACGGTAGAAAATTGTTGATTTTCATTTTCAATGTACCTACTGAAAATAAGATTTTTCAAATTTGATTGAAATATATATTTAGGAAATAAACAACGGCTAGTTTTAAATCTAATTTTTACAAAAAATATGAAATAAACGTCTATTGAAATCGAGTATTTCTTACGATTTTGTACGTTTCAAAATTTTCTTTTGAAAAATTAATTTGAAACGTAAAAACTACTCAAATTATTTATAAGTTTTATTTTTCGGGAATTTTTGGACATTTAAGTAAATACGATATACAAGTAGGTATATAATAATATTATATATACGTACGGATATTTTGGGAGAAATCGGACGTCCAGGACGATAGGCTAGCACACGATTACACACTGCAATATACCTTTTTATCTAACTGATTCCGCACATTTTCGTAAGACAGAAGAATTTTTTATTGAACCTGAATTTAACACGATTCTGCATTAAAATTTTTGCGACGTCGCCAGTGAAGGGGGAAAAATATTAAATAAAACAAATAATTAAAAATAAAGTTTGTATATAGAAAAATGTATTTTAATTTTTTCCCTTAATATATGACTAATTTATAATAAACGTGAATAGTATGGTAGTTCGATTGTTGTGCCTAAATATAAAATAAATACATATTTTATATCTTAATATAAAATTGCTATAAATCGTTTTTGTATAATTTTAATTTTAAAACTCTATCGTTGAGTTAAACTAATATAATAAAAAAATAGTCAAAATTAGTTAAGTAAAATGTATGTAATAAAATGAAAAAAGTCAGATTGCGTAGGCATTAAGGTAAGACGAATAATTATTATACTTATCATTTAAAACACGTATATTTGTTTTTTTTATCTACAGTTCCTGACACTCCTACATGCTTTAGTAATGTTATATATTGACGTATAGCAGTTATAACACTAATTTCTTTTTTTTTTTATCTAGTTTAGGAAAATTAGAATTTATACAACATTTAATTATATTATGAAAGAGTGTAAATATTTTAACCATACCTTCCACAACATCCAATAACTCAACGTCAACTGAATTAGTATTATCACCATAATGCCCATCTAATAAATGTTAATATGTGATATTAAAATAAAATACATTTAAAAGTGAGACACCTATTAGTTATTTAAGTCCTAAACACACCCTTACTGTTTAAGTCTATATAATAGTTTTTTTTATTATATATTTTTTTTTTATAGCAATTATTTTTAATTAATTTACACCTAAGGCATAGATTGAAATCATTTTAATTTTATTTTAAACTCTGTTCCTATACAATAAACTGCAACAATTGCCTAGTTTGTAGTTGTACAATAATTTATTGTTTATCTCACTATTTCACATTTTGTTCCCACATTATTTTACTACAATAATCTCTTTTAGGTATCAATTAATATATGCAATAAGTTCTAAGTTGTGTTTAATTTAATCAAATCTGATCCATAACTATTCATTTAATTAAAATATTAAGAAAGAGTATTGAATAAAATATAATATAGATAACAATATTTAAAAAATAAATAAAATAAACTGCACTGTAAAAACAGTCATGTTAAAATAAATTAAAGAAAAGAATGTAGGCACTTAAGTATAAGTACATTTTTCAAAGTAAAGGGACAGAACATTAGTATATTTGGACAATATATCTTTTATTGTTTCAATTCCATCATTATACACACATGAGTTATGTATGGTTTTATTGTATCAAATAATATTCAAAGAACTTTTTTACTATTCATATCATTTTGATAAAAAGTTTGGTCTTACGTAAAACACTTAACAGTTATCATATTAATTTAAAAATAAAGACAGCGCTTACTAAAATGCATTCTTGGTTCATCTATATTATGGTACAACAATTTTTCATTATTTTCTGGAGCATCAATTTTACCAAAACCGTTTTGCTCTACAGCCTGACCTATAATTAAAAAATAAGTATATATAATATGTTAAACATTAAATATAATGGAAATAAAGTTATACCTGACAATCTTACTAGATTGTATTATTGGTTCATTCATAGTATTAAACAACAAATCAAAAATATCTCTTTTACTTGATGCATCAATTTTACCATCATCATTTTGTTCTACTACATGAACTATAATTAAAAATAAATATAATTATATATAAATAATAAATATGTTAAATATAAAAATATAAAATGTAATAAAGACACAATGTTCTTACTAGAATCCATTATTGGTTCATCCATTGTATGAGACAACAACTCAACAGTTTTGCTATTTTTTGGATTATCAATTTTACAAACATCTTTCCGTTCTACAACATGGCCTTTAGTTTAAAAGAATAATTATGTATAAATATGTTAAATATTAAAATTTATTATAAAAATAAAGTCATAGCACTCTTACTAGAATGTATTGTTGGTTCATCCATAAGACACTTTACTGTCTTACCAGCTAAAAACTTCTGTATACTTTCTTTATCTTAAAAGTTTAAATATAAAATTAAAAGGTTGTTTCTACTAACTTAGAGAATACATTTAAATTATTTTATAATAACTATTGTTGTCGGACCTATATTATATTAAGTAATGGCTGCTTCCAGCTTTTTTTAATGGGTAGGTACCTAACTGAATAATTTGAATTTGAGTAGATAGATCAAGTCGAGTTTTCAATGATAAATTAATACCTACTTCCACCTAGGCAAAAGTATAAAGTGACAACTGTACGTGGGTGTGGTGAAGTATTTATACTTAGCAGATTAAATTATATAAATAACATGAATAATACTGTAGTAATAGTTGAACTTTATTTCCACCCACCTTTCCTTAAAATAAACTTTTAACTAATATATGGAGTTCTAAGACTTTAATTTTGATAAAAAAAATGTGAATAAGTTTTAAATAGGTAGTTTTAAATTGATTTTTCTTTTCACATTCTGCTTACCGTCGCATTTTTTATGTCTCAGTAGGATTCAACACTGTTAAATCAAAATCTGTGTCTCCTTCAAGTTTAATAACAACAGAATCAAGAAGACAAATAACAGGACCTTGGTTCTCAGCATCCACACTAACGGAATCAGTTCTATCATTTGCCAAAAATTCTTTAAATACTTCTAAACGTCTCTAAAATCAAGAAAATCAAATGTACATTATAGTTGAATAAAAAATAATTTAAATGCTTACCTCAAGTGCTAAGGTTCATTTTTTCCTTTCCTTTTGTACTATCATCAGGGTGGTATTTATTCTTGAATCTAATAAAATTAAAATGTTATAACACTTATTGTATGAATATAACATCAAGGTAGTAGTGTAAAGTACTTGAGAAAAAGTATTCAAATACTTTTAGAGCACTTAAATAAGTATTTTAATTACTTTTTCCAAGTATCTATCTTCATAATCAATTACTTCTTTTTACTTTTTAGCTTATATTACTTTTTTTATTTTAATTTAATTTTAATCACATAAAAAAAAAATTAGAATTTATAACAGTATTTTTTTTATTGTTAATATGCCCGAATGAAAAATCTAATATCCGACAAAGAAATCAGAAAAGTATTTTATAGTTACACCTTATGATATACTATAAAATGCCCAATACAATTAAAGTATATGGAAATTCGAATTTGGTTCAGTTAATTTATAAGGGGAAAAATGTATTTTAAAAAATTTGATAGTATTTGAAAATAATTTAATTTATACTAACGTTATTGAGTATTCAACGGGTACTTATCAAAATAAGTATCTGTGTCTGTACTTGATTACTTTTAAAAAGTTAATTTTGCATAACTGCAACAAAGACAGTTGATTTATATAATTTACCATTCCTCCTCTTTATGTGCAACAAAAAACATATTTAATTGGATTCTCTGAGGATGTAACTTGTATTCATCATGTGGAGGTAATGTTCCTTTCTCATTTATGAAATCTGCTAGAGTAATTGAAAAATATCTTAAAGGCCTCATGGGTGGTGGAGTATTTCTGGAAAATAGTTACACAATTATTACAATTATGCTAAGCTGTATGTGTTCCAGGATCTCTCATTATCACAATTATTAAATAAAAGCTATATTATGTTATTTTAAAATTAAATATAAATTAAAAAATTCCCAAATTTATTAAACTAATCAAGATTAATACTTACATCTTGAGGACCAAGTTCTTCAATGCGAAATTGGTAGATCTTGATGAGCATCTTGACTAAAACGACCGAGCTTTATTTCTCCATAATCTCTTGAAATTCAATAATGTTCATCCCTTGATTTTCTATAAATTATGAAAAATATTATGTTAATTGTCTAATTGAAAAAGTGGAGTATTTCTAGATAATTGTTTTATGGTTGTTAGAATTGGGCGATAAACTGTTTTACACACACACACATAATGCAATAGTGCGCTGATATCCTCTTAATAATTTGAAGTTTTCGTTTTTCAGCACCACTTTCAAATTTTTGATATTTATCACGTAATTTACCACTCGTTGTAATATTTTAACCTAATGTCAACAACAAATAAACACACACTAAACACTACTACTACTAATATAAATTCGTTTTACCTACTATTTGCTCAATAAATATCATTCATTATTATATTTGTCACAATTTTTTTTTAATGTTTTATTGGGAGTTCAACCGGAAGTTTTTAAGTATGTAACATATATATTTGTAATTTTTTACAGCTTAAAATCTGAAGAAATTTCACTAATTGAGTATATAGTTATAATAAAATACCATATATACCTATAGAAGGATGATTTTCGAAACCTATATACGAATATAAGAACCTATACATATATATTATTACCTGTATTATTACTATTATTGGTGATTTTTATTAAATAATATGATATATTTACAATTTTATAAGTACTTGTACACATTTTTTTGTGTACTCCGGACTGTTGTAAACTTCTATATTTGTTGAAGTGGACGTTGAATCACTTTCAAACTGATGCAAATCCATACCTTCCACAACATCCAATAACTCAACGTCAACTGAATTAATATTATCACCATAATGCCCATCTAATAAATGTTAATATGTGATATTAAAATAAAATACATTTAAAAGTGAGACACCTATTAGTTATTTAAGTCCTAAACACACCCTTACTGTTTAAGTCTATATAATAGTTTTTTTTATTATATATTTTTTTTTTATAGCAATTATTTTTAATTAATTTACACCTAAGGCATAAATTGAAATCATTTTAATTTTATTTCTGTTCCTATACAATAAACTGCAACAATTGCCTAGTTTGTAGTTGTACAATAATTTATTGTTTATCTCACTATTTCACATTTTGTTCCAACATTATTTTACTACTATAATCTCTTTTAGGTATCAATTAATATATGCAATAAGTTCTAAGTTGTGTTTAATTTAATCAAATCTGATCCATAACTATTCATTTAATTAAAATATTAAGAAAGAGTATTGAATAAAATATAATATAGATAACAATATTTAAAAAATAAATAAAATAAACTGCACTGTAAAAACAGTCATGTTAAAATAAATTAAAGAAAAGAATGTAGGCACTTAAGTATAAGTACATTTTTCAAAGTAAAGGGACAGAACATTAGTATATTTGGACAATATATCTTTTATTGTTTCAATTCCATCATTATACACACATGAGTTATGTATGGTTTTATTGTATCAAATAATATTCAAAGAACTTTTTTACTATTCATATCATTTTGATAAAAAGTTTGGTCTTACGTAAAACACTTAACAGTTATCATATTAATTTAAAAATAAAGACAGCGCTTACTAAAATGCATTCTTGGTTCATCTATATTATGGTACAACAATTTTTCATTATTTTCTGGAGCATCAATTTTACCAAAACCGTTTTGCTCTACAGCCTGACCTATAATTAAAAAATAAGTATATATAATATGTTAAACATTAAATATAATGGAAATAAAGTTATACCTGACAATCTTACTAGATTGTATTATTGGTTCATTCATAGTATTAAACAACAAATCAAAAATATCTCTTTTACTTGATGCATCAATTTTACCATCATCATTTTGTTCTACTACATGAACTATAATTAAAAATAAATATAATTATATATAAATAATAAATATGTTAAATATAAAAATATAAAATGTAATAAAGACACAATGTTCTTACTAGAATCCATTATTGGTTCATCCATTGTATGAGACAACAACTCAACAGTTTTGCTATTTTTTGGATTATCAATTTTACAAACATCTTTCCGTTCTACAACATGGCCTTTAGTTTAAAAGAATAATTATGTATAAATATGTTAAATATTAAAATTTATTATAAAAATAAAGTCATAGCACTCTTACTAGAATGTATTGTTGGTTCATCCATAAGACACTTTACTGTCTTACCAGCTAAAAACTTCTGTATACTTTCTTTATCTTAAAAGTTTAAATATAAAATTAAAAGGTTGTTTCTACTAACTTAGAGAATACATTTAAATTATTTTATAATAACTATTGTTGTCGGACCTATATTATATTAAGTAATGGCTGCTTCCAGCTTTTTTTAATGGGTAGGTACCTAACTGAATAATTTGAATTTGAGTAGATAGATCAAGTCGAGTTTTCAATGATAAATTAATACCTACTTACACCTAGGCAAAAGTATAAAGTGACAACTGTACGTGGGTGTGGTGAAGTATTTATACTTAGCAGATTAAATTATATAAATAACATGAATAATACTGTAGTAATAGTTGAACTTTATTTCCACCCACCTTTCCTTAAAATAAACTTTTAACTAATATATGGAGTTCTAAGACTTTAATTTTGATAAAAAAAATGTGAATAAGTTTTAAATAGGTAGTTTTAAATTGATTTTTCTTTTCACATTCTGCTTACCGTCGCATTTTTTATGTCTCAGTAGGATTCAACACTGTTAAATCAAAATCTGTGTCTCCTTCAAGTTTAATAACAACAGAATCAAGAAGACAAATAACAGGACCTTGGTTCTCAGCATCCACACTAACGGAATCAGTTCTATCATTTGCCAAAAATTCTTTAAATACTTCTAAACGTCTCTAAAATCAAGAAAATCAAATGTACATTATAGTTGAATAAAAAATAATTTAAATGCTTACCTCAAGTGCTAAGGTTCATTTTTTCCTTTCCTTTTGTACTATCATCAGGGTGGTATTTATTCTTGAATCTAATAAAATTAAAATGTTATAACACTTATTGTATGAATATAACATCAAGGTAGTAGTGTAAAGTACTTGAGAAAAAGTATTCAAATACTTTTAGAGCACTTAAATAAGTATTTTAATTACTTTTTCCAAGTATCTATCTTCATAATCAATTACTTCTTTTTACTTTTTAGCTTATATTACTTTTTTTATTTTAATTTAATTTTAATCACATAAAAAAAAAATTAGAATTTATAACAGTATTTTTTTTATTGTTAATATGCCCGAATGAAAAATCTAATATCCGACAAAGAAATCAGAAAAGTATTTTATAGTTACACCTTATGATATACTATAAAATGCCCAATACAATTAAAGTATATGGAAATTCGAATTTGGTTCAGTTAATTTATAAGGGGAAAAATGTATTTTAAAAAATTTGATAGTATTTGAAAATAATTTAATTTATACTAACGTTATTGAGTATTCAACGGGTACTTATCAAAATAAGTATCTGTGTCTGTACTTGATTACTTTTAAAAAGTTAATTTTGCATAACTGCAACAAAGACAGTTGATTTATATAATTTACCATTCCTCCTCTTTATGTGCAACAAAAAACATATTTAATTGGATTCTCTGAGGATGTAACTTGTATTCATCATGTGGAGGTAATGTTCCTTTCTCATTTATGAAATCTGCTAGAGTAATTGAAAAATATCTTACAGGCCTCATGGGTGGTGGAGTATTTCTGGAAAATAGTTACACAATTATTACAATTATGCTAAGCTGTATGTGTTCCAGGATCTCTCATTATCACAATTATTAAATAAAAGCTATATTATGTTATTTTAAAATTAAATATAAATTAAAAAATTCCCAAATTTATTAAACTAATCAAGATTAATACTTACATCTTGAGGACCAAGTTCTTCAATGCGAAATTGGTAGATCTTGATGAGCATCTTGACTAAAACGACCGAGCTTTATTTCTCCATAATCTCTTGAAATTCAATAATGTTCATCCCTTGATTTTCTATAAATTATGAAAAATATTATGTTAATTGTCTAATTGAAAAAGTGGAGTATTTCTAGATAATTGTTTTATGGTTGTTAGAATTGGGCGATAAACTGTTTTACACACACACACATAATGCAATAGTGCGCTGATATCCTCTTAATAATTTGAAGTTTTCGTTTTTCAGCACCACTTTCAAATTTTTGATATTTATCACGTAATTTACCACTCGTTGTAATATTTTAACCTAATGTCAACAACAAATAAACACACACTAAACACTACTACTACTAATATAAATTCGTTTTACCTACTATTTGCTCAATAAATATCATTCATTATTATATTTGTCACAATTTTTTTTTAATGTTTTATTGGGAGTTCAACCGGAAGTTTTTTAGGTAATAATAGTATGTAACATATATATTTGTAATTTTTTACAGCTTAAAATCTGAAGAAATTTCACTATTTGAGTATATAGTTATAATAAAATACCATATATACCTATAGAAGGATGATTTTCGAAACCTATATACGAATATAAGAACCTATACATATATATTATTACCTGTATTATTACTATTATTGGTGATTTTTATTAAATAATATGATATATTTACAATTTTATAAGTACTTGTACACATTTTTTTGTGTACTCCGGACTGTTGTAAACTTCTATATTTGTTGAAGTGGACGTTGAATCACTTTCAAACTGATGCAAATCCATACCTTCCACAACATCCAATAACTCAACGTCAACTGAATTAATATTATCACCATAATGCCCATCTAATAAATGTTAATATGTGATATTAAAATAAAATACATTTAAAAGTGAGACACCTA
>JANEHU010003926.1:0-117025 GCA_027563435.1 Nasonovia ribisnigri
TGTTGGTACAAACAATAATAGGTATATATACATATATTATGGGTGTAGTGTTGTACAAAGAACGATAAAAATCTAGTCGTTTCGATAAATTTGATCAAGAAATGTATACTCCGTTATGGAAGCCCGCAATCAGTAGCATAAGAGAAAATGGGGATTCCAAAGATATTGAAAAATAAATATCGGACGTATTATACAAACGAGATAATAGCCCAGGTCATAGCAAAAACATGGAAGTACCAAAAGTTTTGTTATAGTGGACAAACTTGGTTTTTGGTACTTTCTACTAGTCTTTAGAAAATAAAAATACCTATAGGTACTAGGTGTGTTAAATAATTGAGTATAATATACATCATTAAGTATTTATTCCTAATAGAATAATCTTACGTTATAAAATATAAAATACGAATAAAAATATATTAAAATGAAGAAATAAGCAAAAATATACATTTTAAATTTTCGTCATTAATCTCGTAATTGTGTAGAATGAATGTCTAGCTGGTTCTGTCGCAGTCAGTCGAGAGCGTACAAAAAAAATATGCAGCTTCGGACTTCCTACGACTTCCGAGCCTTAGTTATAGCTCATATTATAATGTGCATGTAATATAATAATATAATATTATATTATACGACGTGTTATTGTGACGGTAACTATTACCAAAAACCGTTAGCGAAATGTTACGTCAAAGTTGGGCGGTCTCTACATATATTATTATTATAACAATATAATAGTAATAACGATAATATAATATTATAGAAGAATATAATAATATACGATATGGCGTGCGCGCTCGTTTTTATTAGTCCACCTACGCTGTCACCCGAACGATTCTTTAAGACTCACACCTACATTATTAAGCGCTTGCCAGGAATAGTTTGGATTAGAAATGTCAGATATCTGCAGCACGCATTATTATTAGCAACGATTTCGGGAAATAGTTTTATTATTTAGAAAAATTAAAAACTAAATTAATACTATTCGCTTCGACATAGTGTATGTATTTAATAATATGTTGTTTTGGACGTTTAATCATGTCTGTTTGTCACCGTTGCCTGGGTCACTGTGTTATCGTTACACCGTTGATTTCGCAAAAAAATAAAAAAATATTTGATATATTATTATTATAGCAGAATGTTTGTTGTATACTTGTATGTGCATATTAATATAATATTTTCCGTGCAGTAGTATATAATATTGTTCTATATCTATCATTTTGACATATGTCATCAAATAAATTAATATTTCTAGTAGGTATCGTTTTTTATTCATTGTATACCTATATATATTACATTATACACGCTGTGCCACGCGATGACCTTATGCTATTGCCAAATTCAGAGACACATGACGGTTGTTTGTTTCCTCAAGTCTAAACCTACACGATTATGCCACTGTCTTTTGTTATTTAACGAGAAGCGGATCAATAGAGCATAATAATATTATATTGTATCGTATTATTATTATGTTTACCGTAGTAGGTAACTTATCTATATATATAGCGGACTGCAAGTTTGCTAGGGGAAAGGAAATGTGATTATATCATTGTACACCTACGGTGAGATTCGGGAAAGATACAAGGTTTTTTTTTATTCGATATCATATTTACAAAATATTCCGTTATAAAGGGATTTTAGTCATTGGGGAGGTGTCCGGAAATAGAGGTTTTTACGTAAGTACCGTATGTATGTATTTATGTAGGTAGGTAGGTACATACTAATATACCGTATAACATAAGCACGTAACAGACATTGATAATTTCAATATAAGGTATACATAACGGAAAAAAAGGTCAAGGGAGGATACTAAATCTCGTCAACCACCTGCGTCCTGCACCTCATCCGCATCATAAATACACACCAGTAGTTTGGGCACTTATCGTTTATATATATATATATATATATATATATATATACCAATAGCCAATAGGTACCTACGTTTCTGTTTTAAATATTATACGGAGTGAATATTTAAATGGTCGACATCCATAATTATTATGAACTTTCAAAGAAAGAAGTGAGGCAATAAATAAAAGCTATCGAGTTAAAATGTACGTTTCTGTACATTTTAGATTCTGAGTGGAGCGACGAATGTATTGATTTTACAATGATGTGTGTTTTTTTTTATTTTTTTATTTTTGTGTCTGTCATCATCTTTTAGGACAATAAAAATGCTTAGATTTTCTTCAATAGTACTTTATCTGATAGGAAAGTGAATCTAGTTGGTACTTTGAGAGGTCAAAAGTTAAAATTTCCCAGGAATTTTCAAAAGCGCCGTGAAAAACAAATGAAAAATTAAGGAAAAAACGGGAATTTTTACGGAAAACCAATTTTCGACAAAATCGATTTTGGTTTTTGGTATAACTCTAAAAGAAATGACCGTAGAGACATGAAATTTTGACCGAATGTTTATATAAGCATTTTCTACACACCATAGCATTTTCAAAATATTCTGACTTATTTTGAGCTGTTAACGGACATTTTCAGTTTCCAATTTTTTTAGTTTTTTTTTAAATAAATATCAATAAAGTTTTATCTGTTGGGCCAAAAATAATGAAAATTTAATACAAGGCTCCTGATATATTAATACAATATCAGTTGAAAAATATTAAAAATACATATGCACAATTTTTTTTTATAAAGCATTTAAAGTTCGAATTTTAACCAAATTCATCAAAATCTCGAAAATTATAAATTATTGTAATTAAACAATTATAAAATGGTCAGTTTTTATAACTAAGGATTGAAAATTTAAAACAAAGATTCTAATAAATAGTAGGTACATACTGTAAACAAAAAATCTAAAAAATATATAAACACGGTTATTTTTTACAGACATTTTAAGTTTAAATTTGGACGAAATTACATATTAAAATCAATTTTAACGAGTAAAAGTATATATTATAATATTTTTCTAGTATCACTGATAATTTTAGGTTAATAATTAAATAATATGAATAATATTAATTCAACTTAGCAGCTACCGTAAAATAACAATATCAATATAATTTCAAATATCCTAGACTGACATACCGTCCCCGCTCAGAATCGTTTTTCGTATACAATGATATTATATTATCATTGAATTCAAATTTAATACCATCCATTATACAGTGATCTACTTGTAACCTACTGTACAGCAGAGCAACATTCACTTGACCCCTTTTTATTTATTTTATTTCATATAAGTATAACGTGTTGGATCTAGCAACTAGCAACTAAGATAAAGTTTGTCTCACAGTGTGTGATTTTCCTTGATTTTGATTGTTCTATATTTGTGATAATATTATGATTTCTTGGATTGAAATTATTTACGGTCCCCAATTATTAATATGTATTGTAAGTTTGGATTAATCTAGAATATGTTATTATTATGTATACAATATATAATAAAATAGATAGAGCATTGCGGAGAGGTTATAAATGAAATGAAGTATTCACAATCTAAAAAAATTAAATGGAAAATTGATTAAATCTAAAGTTAAAACCAAAAATACTTTTATTTCTTTAGTTAAATTATGATTATTAGGATTCAAATTAGTAATTAAAATATACATATAAATGTATTATTAACATCTTGTTTATATGTTATGCTGCAGTGTTGCCGTGTTGGCGTGTATTCCTAATAACTTTTAATTTAACATATAATTCGTTATGTATTTTTAGAAATATTTTTTTAGATAGACCCTCTAAAACGCAATTGGCGCCGTGACTAATTAGTTAAATAAAAATTCAACTTCCCACTGCTCAAAGTTCCATCAACGGATGGTTTTTTTCAACAAGTCACCAATCGTGTCATCTCGTCGCACTTGACTTATGCTCATCGTAAACATAATATACAATATACATATTTGTGTAATAAAATAATAAATGTTAAATAAAGATAATATATATCTACTGCTATTTTAATTTATTAGTAACATCTAACAAATAATAAATTATATTATATAGTTAAATTGAAAAGAGTGCAGATAATAATTATCGGCAGAATTGTCAACTGTCATAACTCATAACTGATAGATAATATTATGTCTTCTAGTATTCACACGTTTAAACTAAAATTCTGTTCCAACAATTTTCGAGAGGGGCCTAGACGGTGGGTTCAAAAATATTTTTTAAACACTTTACACTATCTTCTCGGGTACCACAATTATATAATATTATGATATAACTATGAACTATAATATATAATTTAAATTTGTAAATAGTATTAAATATTATATATTTATGTGAAATATTACAGAATGCAGTGATTATCTTAATATGTAGGTACCTAGTTGTAATATTAGGTGCGTTTAGTGGTATCAGCGAAGATAGTGAAAAGTGTTTAAAAAATATTTATGTCCTATAATATAGTCCATAACATACGGCCATACCAAGGGTAAATAAGATATAAGGTATATATTATGATTTATAACTGATATACTATTTTTTTCTAAATCAAACGCTAACGTTAACCTAAATTAATTTAGTATCATATATATAAAATATTTTATACTCTTATACTCATAAGAATATAACTGTTTTATTGGTACACCATTAACGCCTAATAACTATTATAATATTTGTGTGAAACAAAAAAGTTCACAGAATAATCAACAGTTAACCCTGACTACCTCGTGCGCACGCTTTTGGACTTTTAAAAAGATGTATAATCTGTAGATTATATTACACTTTACTGAATTAATTTATACATAACTTATTAATTATGACTCATTGTTGTATGGCTATAAACAACTATTTCATATTGATATTTTACAAATAATGAAAATATATAGGCAGGCACTCTGTACATACGTATTTAATTCTTTATATCCTTAAAGTTATTAACTAGAAATAAAAATATGGACATTTTAAGATAAGACTTATAATGGCTTAAAAAGTTAAAAGTAACATTATACAACTACCTAATGTCCTAATAATTGAAATTTCTGAAATAAAAGTAAAAAAAAATATTATATTTTTTTAATCAAAAAATGTGTCACAAACAGAGATATTTTATTAGTTGTTTATCAGTTATACGTTCTACGTCATTATGTTGTTAGTTATCATAAGAATAGTCAATAATCGTTTCAGTATTGCGTAATAATATTATGGTATAGTAACGAAAATCATATATTTCGGGTGTTCACATTATGTTTGATATTTTTACAAGGTGACGCACACGATAAAATACCTTTCAACTATTAAATGTTCATACAAAATTCATGCACAGACACACTGGTAAATACTTTTTGGTTATATATATAATAATAATGTATTTATATAACCAAGTGGTTTTATGAACGTATATATTTCATTTATATACATATTATCCAAAACGGGTTGTTTGGTAAATTCAATTCAATTATTTTATTTTCATACAAACCATTGACCACTTCGATTGAAATGTTATTATTATAGTAGACAATAGTTTATAAGTATATTATGTATTTGTAATAGTAATAAATAATAATAGTCAACATTTCGATATTGGCCGGCAGCGTTTTTATTAAAGTTGTTCAACGTACCAATATAGAGGGTGGTTTTTGTTTATATTTCATTTTTCATTTTATCCAATATATTGTTTTAGATTTTTCATGTTTGTATATTGAATGTATTTTAATTTAGCAATTTGATTATATTGTTCTTTCAGTCCCTTGTTTTTTCAACGTAATGGTTTTTACTAGTTGAGACTTTAGATTCTGAGCAGAGCGATGAAAATGTATTGATTTTACAATGATTTTACAAGTTCAAAAATATTAAAGATACATAGGCACGGTTATTTTTTACATTCAAGTTCAAATTTTAACAAAATTCATCAGAATATCGACAATTTTCAAATTATTTTTTAGTTAGAAATGTATTAATGTTTTTCTTTTTAATACTAACATAACAAATTTAAATGAAAAATTCGCAAAAATTATTCTACCCAACAAACAAAAAAGTTTGGCTGAAGTTACGCCATTTATAACTATATAAGATATTTTTGATTACCTAATATAAATTATTTTTTTTAATTATTAAGTTTAATTATTTATACAAGTAAACTAGATTAGTAGGATTAGACAACGTCACCACTCAGAATCGTTTTTTGTACACAATGACTTATCATTCATATAACACATCCATTACAACAACTACTGTACAGCAGAGCAGTACTCACTAGTCACTTGTCCACCTATTTATATTTTATACACACATAATATTCTCAACACATTTAGATTAACTGTATGATATTGTCTATATAATTTATTCCACGAACCTATTACCTATTCAACCCGTTCTATGGTAACTTGGTATAAGTATATATTAGCTCAAAAGCTATTAACAATGATATATAACATAAATATAATATAAGTACTACTTACATAAAAATTGATTTTTGTCATAGATGCTTATTTATAACAGATACAATTAATTTCATCACATGGGTGATGGTTAAACGTAATTCAAGCTAAAAATTTTTGTTTTTTTATTGTATGCATAAATATAATCATCACATACAATTGATTTACAAATGTTTATCAGGAAAGGAGGGTTATAGTATTAAGTTGGTGACATTCGTAGGTATTGCCTGCCATATTTAAGTAGGTGACCATTTTTGCACTCTAATTTCCTCGGAAAGTTTTCGAAGGCAATTTAAGTATAATCAAATGGTCTACTCAGATTGCCTCCCATAGCATACCTAGATTATTAATTAATATATCGATAGATGTACGTTTAAGTACTATCGATCATTATATCGATTTATGTAATGTTCAAAAATATTATTTATAAGACATACCGTATTTCCCAGACTGATTAATTTGTTGAATGCAATAACCTCGCCGATCACTGATTATCAGTTAAAGATAAGTCCACCATTACCAGTTCAACTACAAAGTCAGTTTCGTTTGCTGAACCGTTACCACGAATAATACGTTTATACATACATCATTTTATAAAAATGAACGTTGTTAGTGAGAAAGTCAACAAAATTTTAAATTTGGAATAATAAGATGGATTTAAGTTTGGATTTGATAAGGTTGGATTTTCATCAACTCACCCTCATATTTATAGATGTTTTCATGTGCTAAAATCAATACATTTATATTAATTAAGACTCCAAAATGAAAACCAAAACAATGACAACCACAAAATATAAGACTAATTTTATTTATAACTCAATTGATAAATTAAACAGTGAACACAGATAAAGTTTCAAAATTACAATATTTAAAAGTATTGGCAAATAAATTTAAACCTCGGAAAATAACCTAAGATACAACATAACAAACTTTTTATTTTTATTAGTTATATTAATTATTACTGCTGTTTTTATTGATCTTTTAAATTTTTTTCTGACATTTTTGAAACAGCCTATTTACAATTATTTATTAAATTCAATTGTCTCAAATTATTTAATTTATTATTATTTTCTATTATATAAGTTAAGCATCGATTAGTTATAGGTAACGGAGGCGATTCCAGTACAAGGAGGTCACTACCTAAAATAGGAGGCAATTCAAGTGAACGATATTTTTGAAATCGGGAGGCAATTCGAGTAACATTTTAAAAACTAATTCACTGGAGGCTATTCGTAGGTCAGATGGGAGGCAATTCGCGAGCGCACATTAAGTTTCATATTATCTAATATCTAAATTACAATACTTATTATTATTTATTATATTTGTTTATAAAACATTTACTTTAGGAGGATACTAAGTATATTCATAAGACAGGATAAAAATAAAGCTGAATTTAAAACTTAAAAAAAACAAAATGTGGTTCATCTTGTTAGATTGTATTTTTCCCGTCTTACCCCAAAAAGTAATATTTTAATTTTAATTGTCTATTATTCTTAAAATAAGAATGAACTCTACAGAAGTCAGATTAATCGAACTTAACGAAATTAGCAATTGAATAAGTTATATAGGAGTAATTAAGAATAAACAATTATTAAATTACTTATTGATTGTTTTATGTTCACAAAGAACTACATCCCACATTGCCGTTAAGTTCTACACACCCGTACCCTGTATCACTAGAATTATTTGTTGATATCAAATAATATCATTATAGTGTGATCTGCAACAAAATACATTTTTTGTTTAAACATTTTTTCCTAAAACTCTATTGTTTTCATGATACAACGAATATCTCATCTTACCTAGTTATCTCTAATCCTCATCTTACCCGGATGGCCAGGTTTCCCCTAAATCCATTACTTATCTACTCAATGACGAGGTATATAGGTACTCTTGACACTTTCTGTACAGCAAAGCGGTCACCTATTTTCCTCTTTTTTTTTACTTTGTGTGTACTCGAGTCTTGAATTATTTATTACATTATGTGTACTTTTTTACTGTTAAGGGGGTGAATAGGATTTATTTTAGCTTATGTTTAATCAGTGATATTATAAGCTATATTTTCCAGATACAAAAATATATAAGTATTGTCTTCTCGCTAATTCAGAATGAGTTGTGATTTATGTGAACAAGTAATTCGTAATATCATGCTTGTATAAAAGTATTCATGTCACATAATGTGTTATTTAATTAGTTATGTTCTGTTAAAACAAATTATTTTAAATAACCTTATTAGAATATTAATATTACCATATTATAGGTCATTAAGCTACTATTTCAAGAAAATGATCTGAGTTGATGAAATTTATTGTATGAAAAGTTACGAGTGTTGTTTATTGTTAAAAAATGTTGCAATACTATATTACTAGGTAAAAACAATTATTAAAAATATTATTTTCTATGTTTTATTAATAATTTTAAAAAAACTGAAATTAATTTACACAATATGTAACTATACAATAATACAACTATAATATTATACTCCTGTTTCTTATGCTTCCTCCGTGCACATTGCACTTTATTGTAGAATGTTTATCTTAACAGTAATTTTTATTATTTGTATTTTTATTTAAAATATACTATCGCAACACTGAAATGTAAAAAATAAACTAACTTTAATAAGGAAGAATATTCAAGGATTCAGGCAATAAATTATACTTGTATATGATATTGAAACAGCGATGACGATGCCGATGTAAACATAATAAACATATTACAAAAAAATAAATATTTATTAAAAAAATAGCTTTATTTTATTTTAATAAATACTATAAGACTATTCTGTCTTCAAATAATTCAAAAATTTCAAACGGGTATTTTTTAAATTGATTGATTGAGACTATAAAGAGCATTAAATAATTATCTATAAGCTTAAAAAATAAATAAATACAAGTACGCAAATCTTTAGAATAACAACAGAATATTTCGTTTTATAAATATATGTTTAAGTGAATCAAGTTCATAAATTCTATGATATATTATATATTATACATACTTATGAATAATTATAATATAGTCATCTCTCAATAATTCGAAGTTCAAGGATAAAAAAGTTTTATCGATACAAGAAATGATAATGGAACATTTTTCATTTTACTATTTCAATAAATATATAATTTTAATCAACGCGTATTGACCTTATGTATAACGTATTACTATTTTATTATTATATAATATAGGTATAAACTAGCATATTATCAAATTGTTAACTATTTTATGAATATTTCATAATGATGTTTTGGATCATGGCCAGATTTCTAATGAAAGGATTAGGGTCAGATAAATTCCCTTAAACTTGAATATTATAATATTATGTTTTTATTGAATAATAATAATAATAATAATATGTTATATTATTTTACAAGTGGTTTATTTTAGTACATAAAATATAAAATGTAAAGTAATGGAACTATAAGATTTAATATTATCCACTAAAACTATACATACTGAATACATATTGTGTATATATTATTGAATGTATTTATATATATGTAAGTATTTTAATTATAGTAGTAACAGAGTAATTCAAATAAAATTTCATTCATATGTTTAAAATAAAATAATAAATTATACAAACAAGTTTTTATCAAAGGAATAAATCGTAAATTGTATTTGGCATATAATAGGCCTACTGTTTTATTAATGCAGACATATTTAATACTTTTGACTTTTTTTTCATTAAATTAACTCGACATAATATATTATGATATACTTACATATTATTATTATTATTAATTTTTTTTTTTATTAAAAGTGTTTCTGCTGCAGCAACGGCCGATTAGAGGTATCAGAAAAGAGTGAGCTTAAAATTAAAACAAGCCGATTATATTAATATTTTACAATGGGATTATTTGATATACATATTTAAATAGGTTGGTTGTAGCAATTTAGGGTCTGTTCTGGTGATTACTTGAAAATAGGTAGAAGAGGAGATTTCTTGTCGTTTTTTTTGGAAAGTAATATAAGCACTTATTAGTTATTAGTAATAACTATTATTACTAAACGCACAAAGACAAGTTAAAACTGGTATTATTTTAATATTATTATTATCATTACTATACTGTGATTGATGTTTTAATATTTTTAGAGATGTTGAAGAAATAATTTCGAAAGCAGTTACCTATTTATTCAATTATTAATTAGTTACTTGTCAGTTATTGGGCACTGGCTTCATTCCCTTGCCTTGACTGTATTAGTCAAGGCAAGGGACTGAAGAAATTGTTTTTCCAGTAAGTTAGTGTTTTGTGGAACGCATTAATAATATTTAAAAATGAAAACGATATTTTTTTTGCACCACTAAAAACCTCTGAGATATACTGATTTATTGGTTATAACTTATAACTTAAAAAAACTCCACGTTGTGAAGCTAAAATGATTGATTGCTGAAAGTATATTGTGAATGATAAAAACACACAATATCATGCTGTAATAATTTTTGGATGATGAAATAAAACTTTAAATTGTATAATAGTAAATAAATATTAAATACCGAATTTTGAAAGGTTTTAACTTTCAGCGTATGTATATTAATAATTAATATATCCAGGGGTCTGACATAATAATATTATATACTCTTATCGTTTTGATCTCGTTTACAATAATTTAGTTTCTAAATCTCATAATTTTAAATCTGATGTTGAAAAATTGTTAGTCATTCTTAATTTTTAAATTAAGAAGAATATTTTCATTGGCAATTAATAATTTTTTAACATTATTATACATTTTTTAGGAAAAAAAATATGGAATTTATGTTATATTGGCTATTTTCTATTTTAAAATAACATAAAAGTAAATATAACAATTAAAAAAAAGTAAAACAAATAAATGTTATCAACTAATTCAAATACTTGAAATACTTATAAGTTATAATATTATAGTCATGGAAATAAAACTTCCAACGATAAATACATAACATACCTATATAAGTTAGGTTTTTGGGATCATTCTATCTGGGCCTTACATATAGTATAATACATATATTAATATATTATCCATATTATTCATAGAGCGGTTATTACTTCATTTTTAGTTTGTACTAAAACTATAACTAGCACATAATATTATAGGTACTGACCCAAAATGTTAAGGTAAAGATTTAATATTTTTAAATTTAAATTTATGCTATTTTTATATTACACCGTTGCGATTGTAAATAATTGTATTTATATTATTTATGACCAATGATAGACCTATAGGCTATAATAATATATAATATTATCTGAATACCAGTATCGTGACTCTTTAATATTATATGATAGGGAAAGGGTGGAGCTCTAGCTTACGTAAATATGGTTAAATATATAAAATCAATGCATTAGAAGTTAAGAACCAGTGAATTCGAATTTCTATATCTATGGAAAGTTGACGTTCAAATTTTTTTTTAGATTATTACACCCATTGTATTAAAATATTTAAATTCATATTAGTTTGAAATACGATAAAACTTAAGATACAATTTGCCATATTAATATAAAAAGTGTACAAGTTAAAAAAAAATGTTTTGAATATTTAAAAATACCATCATTTATCATGTTGGATTTACTAATATTTAATGTTTATAATATTAAGTAGTTTAAAATTAAATTAGTTTATTTTGATAGATTGTGATCGGTGAATACTTTTTTTTTTTAATTGGGTTTATAGGTAGTTTGTATTTTAGTCCATGATTACGTTTCTGAAAAGAGTCCTTCAAAAGTTTTATATATCTAGCTATTTTATTGATTTGAAATTCGACACATAAAGTGTATTCTTTTTTTAGATTGGGCAAATATTATCTATATAACTGTCTCATACAAAAATATAACCTTTGTGTACGCAATTGTAAATATATAGTGATATCAGTTTTACGAAATAGTTTTTTTTGGATAGGTATTATATAACCATTTAATACATTGAAATATGATATTGACTGCAGTGGGTGATACGAAATAATAAAATAAGACGATATTTATTATTTGTTAAATTATGTTGTATATCAAAATAATATTTTAATACTTATGTCTACTTAATAGGTATATGACATCTATATAAATAATTAAAATTTTTATTTACTAGTGATTTAGTTGGTCGTATGTGCTTTGTAGTATACTAGTATTATAGTAAATGGTTTAACTATGGAGTAGTTATTATTTATTGAGTGATGTTTAATTAGCTGAAATCCTGTTTCTATACATATATCATAATGATTCACAACACAATTAGAAATATAAAGGCATTGCCTGTGCGCTATACCATCTTATGCCGAGTAAAAATAAATCACCATTAAATATAATCATCACGGCTGTTGTATTTTTTATCAAATGATTTAAATTTTTAATAACCCAAAATTCTGTTTTCAATTCTCTTGATTGGTTATTACTGATTAGTTATTACTTATTACATACATATTTATGTGAATAAATTGTATTTTATCATTAATTATGATTTTGCTAACAAGTAACAGTTTAACCTATGTGTACATTTTAAATATAACTGTTATATAATTATATTTTATGATTTTTTGAAGAATGACGAAATAATATAAAGAAGTAGAATATACCGTGTAAACGGTATAATATGATAAAATCTATAATATTGACTTTTATTACATATTATAGCATATACCAAATAGTTCTATTAATTTTGGCTAATAAATTATAATCACAACAAATATTTTATTTGTTTACATTTATCCATGATGTGTTTATTATTTATTTAAATAATTTAAAACATTAATTATTAATTTATTATTTATATTTATATTATTATTATTTTTGATTAATTGATAACCCAATCTCCAACTACTAACTATTGATTATTGAATAATATATTACATATTATTTATTATTTAGTCGAATAACTATAACACAGAATTTTTAGTAAATTCAACACTTTCTTATAATTCATAAGTATGTATATGAAAGTGGGAGACCGACGAACTATTTTGAATTGGAGCAAAGTACGACATTCCTACATATTATGAAGTTAAAAATACAATAATAATAATAGTACCTATTACAATAAAATACAAATTTAATAAGATACTAATTTCTATATTTCTGAATAAGATGAAATTTAAAACACAAATACCACATATTATAATATGCACTTTAGGTATACGGTGATAGAAAGGTATAATATTATTGTTAAATTATTCATTTATTCATTACGCATGTTTAATGGCGAAGGCTCCAAAACATAATCGATACAATTATTATAAAATGTAATGCACAATGTAATAGTTTTGTAATGCTGTTATTATTAATTTATGATTTAATTTTTAATAAATAAATAGAAACTTGATTAAGTATTAAGTATTAAGTATACCTATTTGTAGTTATACTGAAGATGAATGACTTTACAAATACGTATATGTCGAACACGATCATTTTAGTTAATAGTTTTACATCTTGCTGTCTTTTGCGGTACTTTTCTTTTGTGTTAGTTGGTTTTTGGAAAAAAGTAAACATTCCGTGTTTTATAGATACCTTTTCTTTGCGTATCAGGTACCTATAGTTAAAAGCAATAATTAATTTTTTGGGAAGCTCTATAAAAAATAAATTTGTTTTATTAACCTAAATACACACACACATGACTGGTAGTTAGTAAAATCAATAATAGAATAACATTAATAATATAGATATTGGCCATATTTTTATATATTAAACGAGTTTTATTAATTATTTAATGTATTATTTCTCTCTCTCTCTCTCTCTCTCTGGTGAATTAATCTTTTTTTAATTTTTAGTAATAAATAATATACATGAAATAAAATCCAATATTATAAATTATAAAAGATGGTTTAAAAATGAATTTTCTAGAAGATTACCTCGTTATAAATTTAAAACAAATCGTATCTAGAATTCACAATTTATAACAAAACGGTTTGTATTAAAATATAAAATTGTAAATACCTATCATTAGTTTATATTAGTTATACAGTATGTCGTATGTGTGTATACATATTATGCAGGCCATTGCATCGTTTTTGTTGATGCATTATGCAAGTATATATTTTTTATATTATTTTAATCGAAACCTTTATAGAAACATTACGTAGGTATGTAATATTTTTAATTTATGAACTTATTGAATGATGCTGAGTTACAGTTATATTAATTTACACTTCTGGTCTTATAGTATCTATATTATAATATATTTCGACCGTTGTGGATCGTATAAAATAGAGATACATAACTATGTAAAGTTTGAAAACAAATATCTTGATAAATGATACGTCATAAGTAATAATTATTGTTTTCCTTTTAAGTTGTATTTTGTTTGAAGGAATTTAGGACTTAGTGGTTCTAAAATATTCTAGTTCATTTGTTAAAAAGTTTTATAACTGTCAAAGTATCAAGTTTGGTAATTTATTTAGCACAGTCACTAGTCGGAATAAATAAGATTAATATAAAGCTAAAAATGGAAACTTTTCAGTTTAGGAATGAATTTATGATAAATAGAGTGTAACGTATGATAATATTATTGATAAGTATTATTTAATAAAAATATCATATCTGAAAATATGCGTCTTTCAGTTAGTTTCAATATATGTAAATTCAATTTTTTTAAAACTAAGGAAAGTTAAAATCGTCCAATAAATACATGTCTAGGTCAATGACCAATACACTACTGCAAAATACAAATCATAAGACATTAGTAAAGGTACGAATAGTATGCAATTTACTAAATATTAGTCTCGTATTGAATTTGACCAAAACCAGTTTATTGAGTAATGCCGAGCTATGTTGAACAACCGGTTGTAGACAATTTTTAAATTGATATGATCGCCAACACAAATATATTATACTATTATAGAATTGTCTTGGTATAAAAAAAAAATATATATATATTTCGCACAATAAGGTAAAAATATTTTTTAATTTTTCTTTTGTTCATCAAAACAAACTCAACATATTTTATCATTTAAAACAATTGATGTATCTGCATCAGTAGTATCTACGCACATAGACTCTATTCACACGAGTCTACAGTATAATATAATAGGAATGTAATATTATGCACTTTTTAAAATGTTGTCACCGAATCGTTTAAAATCGGTTATGCGTACCTATGGATATAATATTGTATATATACAATAGATTAAAAAAAAAAACAAATCACTTAATCTTCTGGTATATTCACATATAGGTACTACAAAATATGTTATAATTATAATAATACATCTCTTCAGATGCTTTAAGAGGAAGTAAAATAACAATCGGACGACGACGGCCTCCATAAATATTAGATTCATATATATTGTTACTATACCTATATGCCTGCATGGTGTGAACAATACGCTGCACATATGTACCCATGCCTAGCTACATGATATATAATATATATATATATATACCAACGTATATAGTATACCACGTATAAAATATATTATATGGGTACTGCATTGTATGCGGCGTGCTCGGCAGAGATATATCGTGAAGAAAGGCAAGAAGCCGCCTCCTGTGCATAATATCACACCGCGCTGCGGCGTGTTTAAGGAAATGCACTCGTATGCATTATAATAATGTACGACGAGTGTCTTTTGAGATTTCAACGAGACGATATATTTTAATTCGTCTTCGCCCCCGCGTCATCCGTCACATTGAACAATAAAATCCATTTCGAGTGTAAATTCGTAAATAATTCAGGTACCTGCGTCCCATTTTATTATTATAAAATATATATAACAATATGTATGAGTGTGTGTGTGTTCGGCGTGTGTGTTGATGTGTGCCTCCTACCTGTTGTACCTGACGACACAATCATGACCTAACTTAAGGGGATATACGCGCACATATTATATTATAATATAATATAATATATTTTATGTATATACGTATACCACCGAACCAATCTCGACCAAGCGCGAGCAGGAAGGGACGATGAGAGGAGCACCCTCAACAGGCGATCGATCCCGTTACGAAGCGAGTCTGAAGATCGCTCGCCCCAGCACATGTGCACCACGCCGACTGCCGAGGAGACCACCTGCACCTGACACATACAAGTTATAAGTATTATATTATACTATATAGTACATATAATACCCGTTACGTGCAGCAGCCAACCCGCGTGTAGTCATTGTGTTGGCTTCAGCTCGGGTTGTATTTTTTTTCCTCTTCTTCGTCTTCTTTCACCGTTCCTATTATGGAAATGCGAGCCCACCGCGCGCCGCTTCTCTCCCGTAATATTTGTGTTGTTTACTAACCGCGCAGATGTTATAGATATTATGCATCGCGTTTACATGTGCGTTGTTGTGTTTGGGTACGATAGTATTACGCGGTACCGTTATTCGGGTTGAAAATAATATATTATATATCGTACCATAATATTATATAGAGTGTAGTGTAATCACTTCATTTCGTTTCAATAAAAATAAGAAAACATCCGGGAACCGTAACAATATATGGTGTATATGGTTTACTGTTCTTCATTTTTTCTACGAAGTACCTACCTCGTTCGGAAAACCTCCACAGTTTAGTAGTTATAATACGATAGTAACGTCCGTGGGTGTAGGTCCTAGTTTTTTACGTTCTCCCGATCCCTGTAATTATTATTCGTTTAAAATCAGCGTCGTTTTAATTTTAATTTATTATAGTTTTATATTTATATTATACCTATAACACTTACCTAGATGTAAAAGGCTTTTATAGTTAATTGTTTCAGTTTTAATGAAATTATCTATTTTATGTTTTAGGTACCTAAAAATAATATTATATCATGGACTATGGTATACCTATATACGTCACATAATTTTTTATAAAATGCTTTAGCGCTATAATAGCACTTGTCTTTATTTTTTTTTATTTTTTAGGTTATTATTAGATACAAGTTTAAGTGAATAATTATTAACTACTAATTCTGATTTTATTATTACATGTATTTATAAGTGTAATAAATAATAATTAAAAAATAACATATAAACGATTTTAAACATAGTTTAATAAGAACACGCATACACCTGAAAATTAAAACATGACAAAAATATAATATCTACTTATATTCGTATTAAAAATTATTATTTTAAGATGAATGTTTTACTATATAATTTGAACAAAAATTGAGTTTTAATACAATATTAAAAACGTTTAAAGTGAATGCATATTATACTATTATGGGTGATAACTGATAGGTAATAAATAACAACTCTTAAAATATTAAATACGGTTATCTATAGTACCTATCTAATATTATATACTTTTAGATTCTGAACGGAGCGTTGAAAGTACTGATTTTACAATGATGTGTGTGTGTTTTTTTTTAATTTTACTTTGTGCCCGTGTACACGATAAAGTAGTCGAAATAATGCTTCAATTAGAGGTCAACATTTAAAATAGTTTTCAAACAAAAAAAAATGAGGGAAAAACGGGGAATTTTTACACAAAACCGTTTTTTGATGTAACTCTAAAACAAATGACCGTATAAATACATACTATTTTCACTGAATATTCATATTTGCGTTTTCTATAACCCTAAAATGTTCAAAATATTTTGACTTGTTTTGAGCTGTTAGCAAACATTTACAATTTTCAATTTTTTTAGTTTTTATTTTTATAAATGTCAATAAAATATTATTCTTTTGGTCAAAAAGCTTGAAAATTTAACACAAGGCTCCTATAATAGGTATATTGTTACAACTTCAGTTGAAAAATATTAAAAATAAATAATCACAATTTTTTTTATAAGCATTTAAATTTCAAATTTTAACAAAATACGTAAAAATCACGAAAGTGTGCAAATTATTTTGAGTAAGAAATTCATAAAAATATTTCTTTATAAATCTAAGATTTGAAAAATTAATATAACATTCCTAATAAGTTTTTCTACCTTTACTAAAAAAAATAATCTCTACTGTAAAGTTAAAATTTACTTTTATGAGCGTTTCAAGTTAAAATTTTAACATCATATATATATATAATTTATTTTATGAACTCATATACTTGATACAATTTTAAAAATACGTAGACTAAGTTATGAGCTGTTTACAGACATTTTCAATTTTTTTTTTCTAAAAATGCCAATAAAATGTTATTCGTTGGGTCAAAAAGCGTGAAAAATGATTACACTGCTCCTGATATAATATGTTGTTACAATAGCAGTTGAAAAATATTAAAAATATATTGGCACAATTTTTTTTATATATATTCAAAGTTTGAATTTGAAAATGTATCAAATTTAAAATTAAAAAACGATTTTGTAGTTATAAATGTAGAATATTATGTTCAATTTTTATAGCTAAGGATTGAAAATGTATAACAATGTGCCACGTTAGTAGGTTATATTCTCTAAACAAAATATCTGTTAAATATTATAATATTAATAATATTATTTATAAAATATGACTCATGGGTACTTAAGACTCTAAAGTATATTATTATATACAATTATGATAATAAACAAACAGTAATAAGTCAACTTAACTGGCTACTGTATTAATAGTAACAATATAAATATAATATAAAATATCCTAGTTATAGGCTGATAAACCATCCCCGCTCAGAATTGTTTTTCGTATACAATATGATATTATATCATCGAATTAAAATTTAGCACCATCCATTACAGTAACCCACTTGTATAATCTATACTGTACAGCAGACCGATATCTAATTCCACCTTTTTTCTGATTGATTTTTAGGCAACTATGACCATTGAAGTTTTGTAGGAGGGTTACGGTTGGAGGGACACGTGTATACTGTTTGTGTGACGAGGATTCGTCACTAAAAACCAGGGTGGTCACCCATCCGGGAACTACCGACGCCAGTCAATGCTATACTGAATATGACATATAACAATAACACTTTAAATAATTTAGACATAATATATAAGTGAGATTAAATTTAAATATTTTTTAAATTATACCTAAGTTTTAGTATTTTGTAAAAATATAAATCAAAAACCCTTGATAAAAATATATAATACATTATTTTTGTTAAATAAAATTATAATATTATTCAACAGTACTAACTAATTACTGTTTTAATATACGATTTAAACCTGTACCTATACCTATATATGGAAGTATAGTAAATAAAATGCCTAATACATTTGATAACTCTTCATAGGATAATGTTATTGACATTTATCATTATTTTTAACTTTAATGGTATGCTTTTATATAATTTCATGGTCATAATTCTTCATCTATTATTATATACCAGTGCGTATCGGTATACTATTTAGAAAAATACTAAAAAAATATTGTTCATACAATTTTTCACAATGCTTGTTCGTTGAATTACAGTTAAATCATCTTATTATAAGGATATTAGTATAACATGATTCGTACTTGGATCACTCTGTATATGTTTAAACAATGCTTCTTGTTAATTGATAATATTCCAGGCACGTTATATTTGAAGTGGAAGCGATTGCAAGCAAAAGCGACAATAATTCATTTGGTCTTCGAAATGATATTGCACAGGAATCTAACATACTGACATACATTTAAAAATATTTGTATAATGCATCCAGGCTCATTATTATTTTATGTGCATTTGGCCGTCATTTCCGCTTTGCATAAGACATATAAGCTTATACTTAAAAAGTTACTCATTGATAATTACTACACAAATCTATTAATTAAATAATGTACTCAGTATTAAAATAAACTCCCAAAAACTACGAAATTAGATTTGGTACCTAGTCCCTGAAATCCTGAAAGGATATACTACCTATAAATAGCAATCTTAATTTGGTTAATTTATTATTTAAAATTGTATCTTTATTCAAATATTCAATAAGAATTTTTTTTTTAACATATAAAATTTATTTTATTATATTCATAACTCAAAAGTAGCAACAGTTTTAATACATTTCCTGCTTTTTATTACATACTAAATGTATTATAAGCATTAAGCAATACAAATATATAAATAATTATAAAAATTAATTCATTTTTAGATTTAAAAGTATTTTTTAGTTTAATGGCATCAACCAACTTCAATATTCTTCAATAATTAAACAATGACTATAAGTTTTAAACAATGTTTGTTGCATTATTAACACAAATTTTTAAAAAATTACCCAATATTTATTTATTTATCATCAACTATAGATTTAATTAACGACAATTATTAACTAAATTACCCAATATTTATTTATTTATCATCAACTATAGATTTAATTAACGACGATTATTAACTAAATAGTTAATAAATTTAATAGAAATTAAAAGTGATGATGAAAGTGGTTCTTAGGTATTCTTAAAAATCCAAAAGTTATTAGGTTATGTATGACAATTTATTTAAATTCTTGTAAAAAAGCAAGTATGTGTGCGGATTATATTATTAATTAATTGCACATGATGTACCTACGTCTTATATATGGATTGCAAGTCAATGTAATATAAAAATAAAAAATATTTAAAAGATGCTATTACCTATTGAAATATATATAATTTATTATAAATGACAGTTTTGAGAATACATTGAACTCTGATTTTGATCTTTTTTCTTAGGTTTAACAATTGTTACAACAACAATAGAGAATTTTAAATAACCGTCTTGAATATTTTGGCATCATGTAATAAATCTTATATAAATATATCATACATTTCTTGAACGAGAAGATTTGTATTAAACATATTATGTTGAATTAAATTTAAATCAAATGTTTACTAATAAAAGTTATATAAAAAAATGTCTGAGCACTTATACTAGATATATTCAAAAATTTAACCATTTATATTGTTCTTAACGATATCACTCTAGTTACGGTAAATATAAATCCTCGTTATGGATCTATAAAGTAATTATTAACTTTTAGGATTTTAAGTTTAAATTTAATCAATATGTATTCGCCTATTATACTCATATCGATTTTTGTTTAATTAGCGATAATGTACAAACAATATAATATAACATATTAAATGATACAGATAATTTACTAACCTTGTAGGTTACTAATTAAAGATACATTTTTATGTTATACATCTGACATCATAATATCAAATCGTAATATACAAAGTAAACGAAATTCTACTACAAGTATTTTATGGTTTTTTCGCTTATAACCATCGTCGGACGATCATTGCTAAAGGTCCAGACACGATTCACGTACAACAATAAAAAACAAAAGTATGAGGTACCTGCGTCGGTACGTGTATTTTGTTTTTACGAGTAGGTATATCGGGTCCCCGTAAACACGTATTGGATATCTTTAGTGTTAAAATTTCATTTTCGACCGAGCGCGCGCGCGTCTATAAAAGAAAACCGAACTTTTTACAGTTGCGCGCGCGACTCTTCCTTTCCGTCCTCCGACCGCCACACCGAAATATAATAAAATGGAAATAATTATAACGAATGATGTCCGCATTAACGCGTCCGTATATATAGAAGTGTATGTATAGATACATCAGCTATATATATACGCAAACCATAACGAATCCTGACGATGATTATTATTACTCTACGACGAAAAAAAAAAAAAAAACAAAAACCGTATACTATAAAAGATTCCCGTACAGAACGTTCGAGAACGAGAGCCGAGTCGGCGGCGCGTATATACACGACCAGATAGAGTGGAATGCCGGAATCCGTTATTTCGTCCGTGTCAACGACCGTGGTTCAACTTTATGTTCCTAACCACGGCCACAGCCGCTACCGCCGCCGCCGCAGTCTTTATTACACACTTCTTATATACGTGTACCTATGTATATATGTTCTTTTGTACCGAGCTCGCGGCCGTATACCACGATATTTGTTGAGGTTACGATATTAATATTATAATATTTGCGTATATTGTATACGCCAATCACGTTGTCTATATAACGACTGGACGCGCGGGATAAGTCATTTGCATATATATGCTCGAGTAGTTCAAAAAGGAGGTGCAAGCAATTGATGGTCGAGAAATTTTCTACGAAAACGACGATGATGTGTTAGAATCTATAAGTATAACGTATAATATAGGTATTGGTATATATTGTAGTATAGACTTTCAGCAGTAGCAGCTGCACACAAGACACAATGACAACGGGCACCGGTGCAGTTACGTCCCGTTGCAGAAAGTGCACTGCGGTCATAAATTCGCAAAACGTATGTAGGCGAATAATAATACCTACGTGGCGCACGTAGTATATACTTATAATGAGTAACGGTGGACTTAATAGTAGTTTTTTCAGAAAACGAGGCCTGTGTTAACTTTTGCCCTCCCCCCCCTCAATCTTCCTCACCTCGTATAGAGGTCTTATACATATAGGATAGAATATTAAATTAAGAAGTAAGTGATTGCCACAGATCAGTTTTGCACTAAACAAAATAAGTAATAAATAATAGTAAGTAGGTTCCTACTTACGGGTCAAAGCCCTATCTTTTTTTTATGTAATTTATGGTCATTCAACCTTCAAATCCACCACCTTATAGTGTCGGTGCTATACTTAACAAATAACGATTCCTTAACGGTGACACGATAGTGAGTCAAACTGACATGTCTTATTTTACATCGACAAACCCGTATTACAGAAACCAAGTCTCCGACGTGGGGGCGACGCCTCGTCATAAATTATTATTAACGAGCACGATGACGTTTTGGGTTCGGAGAACCCATTCGGCTAATCTCGCGATAGCTGCGGTGATGACGAATTATTTGTCTCTAATACCGAATCATTGACCTCCCGTGATATAGTGACGTCCAACACTTCGATGTATCACGCGGAAACGATTGCATCCGCGTACATGACATAAACCCATCATATAAGAGTGTCTGCCTAATCGAGTTTATGTATACTACCGGAAATATTATATGGACCCCTCGACACCTGCAGGACCAGTATTATATATGGTCACATTATATAGGTGCTCGGACACCCCGCGGGTGGTATACAACTCGTTTTCGCTTTACAATCTCGCTAAAATTAGATATAGGTTCGCGGTATATAAATGAATACACCATGCGTTTACAATATTTCTGATAAATGCAGTTTAAATCTGCACACCTGTCGATCGCCCGACACCTATATTATATTATTATACGGACTCGGTGCAAACAAGGTTCTCACGGCTGCTGTCCACAGCTATTATATATCTATATCTATATTATATTATGTAGGTAGGTAGGTAGGTAGGTACATATTATATGGGTACGTGTATGTCAGCAGGAGACTTTATAATATTATGTATTCCTATAAGTGTACGGGTTGACTATAACACAATAAATTTATTAAATTTATATCGACCGGATGGTCTTTTCCGATTTTACGGTTACCGCACTACTATTCTAGTATTCCATATAATATACGTCTGTCTCGTTATAGTCGTTATTATAATATATTTTGGTGATTTTCTACGAGAAAACACGACGGTCATCTCCGGGGACGTCCCTGCAGCCGGCATTCGCGAACGATTTCTTTACGCGTACTTCTCATACCTATAAAGTATCTACCTATGCGCGAGTTTCCCGTGACGTCAGAGTTGACTCTTTGATCCACTTTCTGATCCGCCGCCGGTGATGTGAGTTGCGCATGCGCGTCACGGCTAGGTCAACGGCCGCCAATGACCAAGTTCATCCTCTCACTAATCGCGCGATGTGTGTGTGTTACGGTACATACTGTTTTCTTTTAACTTTTACCTGAACATTGCAAAACCATCGCTCGCTTGAATACTATATACACGCACGTCGCACGCACACATATGTACGACGTCTGTCTGGATCGAGGAGGCATATCATATTATTGTTATATTACAATAATATTACACCGCAGGTTCGATAGCGATGATAATAATAAAATCGTTTTGATTTTTTCGAGCACTGCACGTCGCCGAACCTGGGTCTCGTCGAATACGTATATAATCATTTATAATATCTTGTACACCCATCGAACGCGAATTCACGACCGGTTGTCGCTGACCGAAGTATTTCGTCGGGAGTTCTATAAGTATATAATATATGTCACTGACCACCGTTAAAGTCACCAAAACAGAAACACCGTCGTCCGATTTCGACGGGACCAAATAGAGGCATAAAATACACATAGATATATAAAGTTGACGGTGGTATACAGTTATAGTTCATTATCATTTATCTCAATTAACTGCAATACCTATGTAGGTCGAGGGAAAAATTACGTAAACGGTGTAACTGCAGTAGAATACAACAATAACAGTTTTCGCGACCCATTTATTAATTGAATCGATTTCTCGGTGGTGGGAAGGGGGAAAGAGTTTGGTCGTGGTCGAGACAAAGATGCGTTTCCTGAAATTGAAGACCCGTTGTATAATAGTCGAGAGAAAAAACCCGATCGTATACGTTTTGCTGCGTGGTCACTGGAACGGTCAATGGCTCGGCGGCCGCGAATATAGTTTACTGGAGCGATGGCCGAGCAAACCGGTAACAGGTCATTGAACTCTTGTTGAGAATAAGTCTATATTGCAATTAAAAGAAGACGCTAGAAAACCACAAATAACAATATACCTAATATAAATAGAATATAAAGTTTCGTATGCTTTGTTACCGCAACCTATGTTTTCGTCTCGACATGGCAAAAATCTGGAAAATTGAACTCAAAGAACGACTCCCGGTATAGTTATTTTGACAATTTCGCACTAGAAGCCATTGACCTTGTAATGGGTTTTTCGAACCGTATAATTTGTGCGTAGTGTATAACATACATGTAAATATTATAATATATCGTTGAACGTATATATAATAAAAATAAAAAAATTTGGTGTGAGATTTTGAGAATAAAAAACCTGATTCTCCTTTGGGCAAATATTTTTATCGGTTTGTTCCACTCGAGAGGAAGAGTATAATTTCATCTTTAAACCAGTTTGTATCTCGTTTTGGCGGACGACAAAAAACTCACGGACTGTGAGTAGATTGCACACTTTTAATCATCACTATATAATCGTAAATGTATATACCTAGATAAATTCGTACACCGTCCCACTGGTGGCCCGCTGATATGGCGTATTCAATTAAGTACCATTTATCAGTATATCAGCGTATGTGCGCCTAGCGACTATATATTATTTACACCTTTGGTAATGTGTGACCTTATCGCGGCGGTACCTACTGCGTACCTACCTAAAATATAGGTAATATATCATGTATATAATATAATATATGTATATATATGGGTCTACAACAACTGTTGCTGCAAAAATAAATCTGCGTTTTGTATCCCACGACTTCACACGACCCCGGACCGCCGTCGCCCGCACCCCGGACTGTGCACCATCCATCCATCGACGACGGCGGACATCCACCCCCGCACACAGCGATCGCGTCGAAGAAATATCCTGGTGGCCACGGTCGATGGGGGTTGCAGTGATGCGCATGCACCGAGTTCCAGAAACCGGTGCAGTACCGTTAAGTACGACGAAAAAAAATATACACAATGTGCGCATAATATATAAATACAATATAATATGAGAATGACAAATAAAAATAAAAAAAAACAAAGAACACCGAAAGAGGAAGGCTGGAAGGAAACACACACACAAATGCACACAAATACGCAAAAATACGAGTGCACACACGCACAAATACGCACAAATACGCGCACACGAGCATTATTATACACGTTACAATGTATACACACAATATAATATAACCCCACCACCGCAAACCGCGGCGGCACCGACTACCTGTGGCGTTTACTTTCCGAGTTCATCGACCGTTCGCGGGCCGCGACGCCGTGTGTGTGTGTGTGTGCGCCCGCGAGAACCGGTCGCGTTCGGTTGGAAGGAGATACCGTTTCTTCCACCAGAGGTCGGTCCGTTTTGAAGGTTAAGTTTAAGGAAGTGCTTTGATCCGCAGTGTCAGCGCAGACAGGTGACCGTGCGAGTCTTGTCGCCGATCGGTTACGTTTTTCGCTCCGCATCTATCTCGTCGCTATTACGACTAATATAATATATAATTTGCGAATTTACTGTACGATATAATATATACTTATATTAGATATTGTCATAATATATAATATAATATTATTATAGTTTTTTTTTTTTATTATTATTTTGTTAATCGAATTTTTTACATTTTTTAAATTGTATTTATTTATATAATACATACACGTTATATGTATAAATAATATTTTATAGTGTACCTACAAACATTTTTTAATTTTATAAAACTGTGAACATTCGGTTGTGCGATTTATCTCGCTGGATACTTCGAGATGATTCTGTAATCGACGTACAACATCGCATTTATAGGATATAATAATCAAAACGACCAACATTTTCGGTGAGTACAATTTCTATATTTCCATATAATATTAATTTATTCAATCATACAATTATCTATATACATTTCACATACATAATACATAATCTTATTACAGTAATGCGTAGATAACATATTAAATATGCTTTTATATACTATATATATATATGATTTTATGCTAATTATATAATCTTTTCAAACTATAATTTTCATTGAATGGCAATTTAATTAGTGGATGACTAACAGACATCTTAAAAAATATGACTTATGTCTAATAGGTATCTCTAATTGGCATATAACTATGTGAACGAAGTACAAAAGTATGACATCCATCTACATATAGCTGCAGTAATTATTTTACTTTAATTAGTTGATAATCACGATAGTAATTATGATTTAGGTTTAACTGTTTGGAGCTTCATAAAAATATCGTTTTCTGGTTTCAAATTAGCGTACGAATAATACATAGTTATATAGGTATTTTGTCTCTAAGAAGAACCCATATCGTTTGAAAAACACATTAAAATGAGTTTACCCCATATCCATATACGCAGGGTCTCCGGACGTGGGAATTAAATAGTTGAGGGTGACATTGGTTATAGTCTAAAGTATATGAACGTAGGTATGGTATATTGGCCCCGAAAGGATTCACAGGCCGATCGGTGCGTAGCATTGCTGCAGTTGTACTTTTATTGCGCCGCAAAGTATAACGTATAAGTGCTGGTAGGGGAATGGAGGACAACCGCCACCACGTAATATTCGCAATGTCCGGAAACCAGTATTCACTTCGGCTGGCCATTCCTATTTATAATATTATTTTCCACTTGTTACAACACCACATCATATAATATGCGCGCGGATCATAAGATGGACGGTCGGTGTTGGCGATCGCCGTTGCTTTATCTGCGCAATCTTTCGTACCTATATATTATGCGCGCGCGTAACCGTCAAAAGTCAGGTCGCAAAAAAATATCCGCCGCGGCCGTCAAACCCGCGTCTGTATTTAGGTATAATGCCCGGGCGCAAACGGCAGCCGATCGACAGATCTCGTGTCGGTATATTCCATTAATTATACCTACCGTCTTATAATGTCATCATCATCATATTACGAGAGATTTACACGTATAATACGTCATATTTATAGGCACCCGTGATTTTTGCCGTATAAATCCAAATAGCCGTGCGCGTGATTATAGCGCTTGCCCGCGAAAGCCATTGACCGGTGCATTGTCCTCGGGGCGGACGATAGGGGGTGGATGGGTATTGGCGGACGGGCCGCGGGACCACTACCCCTCCGGGCGTTTCGCGAATCGACCTTGCCAGGCCGTGCGCACGCCCGCCCCTCCGCTCGTAGCATCGGCGGCGCGCGTTCGGTCGCTCGGGCAGGTCGGTGAACTCGGTGCGACGCACAACCAGACCGCCACCGCGACGCCTTCCCCGCCCGATGTAACCGTGGCCTTTCGCCCGTGAAAAAAAAATCGCGTATAATACGCGCGTACGTGCGAATACGGAGGACGGAGGCATGGAAAAAAAATATATAAAGAAAAATAATAAATCGCTATGGTTGTGCGCTCGACTAGGACGCGAATATTATTATACCGTGGTATATTATATGGCGTTCGTTTCGCGTCTCAACCCGTCGAGGCGCCTCTCGCATCCCGGTGTTGTAGTTTAAGACAAAGACGCTGAACATGATGGTCATCCCGCTACTGCAAATGTGTTTTTATCCGTTTGCAGAGTCGTCTCCGAGTCCGTTCGATATTAGATAAATTTACTGTAAATTAAATTGAAAGAGAATACTGGGTAGCGGGGGTCCTTTCCAATTGTATCCTAGTCAATAAGACATAATATATTCAAACAATCAGGTACACGGTAATTTTTTTATACTCTCGCATCCGCCTTTTAATTTTTTCCTAATTCAAGCACAGTATTTACGTCACCACTGTCGTTGCCACCATCGACACCACCCACACACAAACACACAAGCGCACAAACGCGTAAACAAACAAACGCACAAACACAGATATAGGTGCGACATGCGTGTACCGGCGGCGTGACAATGTCGTGTTGCGGCGGCCGCCGCGGTGACCTCGTCCGTTTTGTATATTATTATCGTCGTCCCACGTATATAATAATAATAATAATAATAATATTGTAATATAATATGTATGTATATAATATATCTCATCTGGTCCGCGCGAGTTTGTTTACATCGTCGACTCGGCGGACGTGCGCGTTGCCTCAAGACGGAACGCGTTGTTGATGGCCAGCGCTCGCGTCATCCGTCCACACACGGCAGGCGTATCGTCAAATAATATATTATTATAACACGCTTAATCCAACAACACGCCGTCGAATATAATTTGACGGTACTGATGACGGTCAAACATATCGCCTTAAACATATATTATATATCATTTAAAACCGTTCGAAGGCAAACTCTTCGGTCACTGTGTAGTAACGATATATCGATTCTATACGTATCGCGTATGTCATATTGTGCGGTTAAATATATTAATATTGTATAATGTATTTTGAGCGACTGCCATGTCACTAGGTTTTATTGAAATTCCTGGCGATCTCGAGCGGACTCGATTACGGACAACTAAACGGCGAGTCGATGCCAATAGACAATAATAAAGTATAATATAATCGATGACAATAATATGATTATTATATTGATGGTATAATACATATTATATTAAAATATTAACGACTGCGAATTGCGATGCCACGGCGAACCGAAACGAGATTTCTGAAATGCCGCTGCGCAATAAATTCGCGGGATAAACGATTAATATTTTACGTCGTATTATAAATAATATTTCTTATAGGTATCTATTATGGTTAGTTTTTCCCTCGACCGAGGTTTGTACTCACACGACTTATGTGTAGCCCTCAAATCTTAACGTAAATAGTTATATATATTAACAGTACGTTGCTACACGTTGTTACCTATATACTTACCTACGCAACAAGCGCACGCGAATCTTACACCCGAGTCCCGGAAATCTAGCTTGCAGTTTTTCCGATTTTCATTTTTATATAATATAACATAATAACGACGCGTCTCAATAATATCGCATCGGATTGGCAGCGCACAATATATCATAACATTATATTAAGTTATACGGACGAAAAAATTAATCTAAACGACGACTACAACGATACAGGTACCGGCCGTAAAAATTGTATAATATTTAGGTGCGCCGCCGCGTTCGTTTGGCCGTCCGTATATAACATTGTTGTTATACGCTCGCGTATTATTATATATTTTCACGAGTTAAACGCCTCCGTCGCGGGTGCGTTGCACTCGGGAACGTGTAAACGTAAAGTGGTTATATATATATATATATACATTATATATATATGCTTGTATATATACAATATAATGTTATTTACACGTCGGTGGCGGCGGCGTAGGAAACGTCGCCGTGCGCGCGTATTGGGCGTGTTTGGAATCGCGAAGATTCGGCGGGGTCGTTGATCGCGGTCCCGCGCGGAATGCTGAAAATGAGAGGAGAACGAAAAAAGATTGGACACGCGTTTGATGCTGCGCGCCGCGTATAGTGTCGCGGCCGTATACCCGATGTTCGCGAGTGACGAGATGACGTCGTCGTCGTCGCCGCCGCCGCCGTCGCCTTCGTCCGCCGGCTGGCTGAATGTGCGCCAAGTTCATTGGCCTGTTCGCGGCGGCGCGGAGGCCGTCGATGACTCTTGCGTCGCTCCATTATGCGCGCGCTCCCGCGTGTGTGTACGAATATGTAAATAGTATATAAATTATACGCGCGTGTGTGCGATTATCTGCGGTTTGGGCGCGGACAAGGTTGTTGCGAGGAAGAACGCGCACAATATAAAAATATAATATGATATAAAATATATTATTATAATTTGCTCGGCGCGTTATTCACGGAATAGCGAACGCTATTATTACAAGCGAATGCCCGAGCCGCCCCTGCCCCCTCCGCCCGCACGAACGCCGCCCCTCGGACCGCGACCGCCGCGGTACCCTGCTCGCCTGCTCACCCACCGGGCGAGATCGCAATGAGATAAATCATCATCGCGGCTATACATATAGTATAATGTAACTCCTCTCACCTCACCCACCCCCGCACCTCGTTTCGAGGCCGAAATCCTCGAGGATGAACGCCCGAAATCGGACGACTCGTTGCGGTGATGGACGAGCGCTCGGCTCCTCGGGTTTTTCGTTACAATAATCAGCTATATAACCGCGACGAACGCGCACCATAAAACGTTCTCCGCCGCCGGTCAATGACCTCTGGAGGACGTGCGGTTTTTTGCGATTTTCGATGGTTCTTTTTTTTCGGTTTCATCCTGTCCGGTCCTCCTCCTTCCCTCGCCCGATTCAAGATTTGCACGTAACCACATCACGAACACGCGCGCTCGTCTACATATTATTAATCGTTTGGGGCCTTGGGGGCACCGAACATTTTTTTGAATTTTGAATACAATTTTTTTTTTCCTGGCGTATCCTTGGTGATCGTCGACGGCGGCTCACGGTTCACGATTTTCAGCAGCTGCCGTGCATCACCGACATCGATTATTTTTGCATTGACGCCGCTGTCATTTACGGATATTTGTAGCTTACCTGCTTACCTCCACCATATTATAATATTGCATCTTTCCATTAATAATATTATATAGTAATGTCTTCGTCGATTTGTACTTTTGCTGTAACGACACAATTAAATTAATAATAAATCAGTGAAACCGCGCATCAAGCCCTGGAAAAATAATATATTTATTTGAGAATCTCTGGCGTGTCCAGCGGCAAATTCCAACGGGACCTGTAAGTAAGGAACATAATATAATATGAACATAAGTGCTTTTCCCCGGTGCCGATAAACGGTTTATTACCGTCCGAGTAATGCGATATTATGTTATTTCTTCGACATTTCTCGATTCCCGGGAATTATCGATCCACATATATAGAACCTCTGTGTGACTGTGGCTTTGTGCGACCGTGTCTTTGTGCGATGATCTAACGGAAAGCCGACAACATTTTTTGGAATTATGCAATACGGACCTGTGGTACTGTGTGTTGGTCCGAAAAGAACAAAAATGATTCGACCGCACTATATATTATTATATTATACATTTATACGTAACTTTCTATTACACCGCTGCACCCTCATCACGTCGGAACAATATTATTGTTGTTGTTCTAGCAGGTAGTCGTTTTCGGTTTTCATTTTAAACACGACATTGCACCGTAATAATATATTATATTAGGATATTTTATGAGCACCGAAGTCCCCAGATTGCGTAGGCACAACCGTACAGTCACAAGAATAACTACTACATGCAATATACGTAGGTTGATATCGCTGGTTTGTACTGGTGAAAAAAATTATCAATTTTTTTCCGCCGATCGATGCGTGTAATATTATAGAATATCGTTACAATAGATATATACTCGAAATTATATATTATTATTTATTACATTATTTTGCCCACGGTGATACGTATATATTTATGCGTGGATATAGATAACAGCCGCATTGGAGGAAATTTAAACAAATTGTTATAAATTCATAGGTAATTCGTTACGATTAGATAACACACCGGTTTCAGCTGCAAGGTCACGCATACAACTTTTTTTCGCATATCTTAAAAAAAAAAACTGTGAAGTAGGTACACACACACAATATATGCATTAATATATAAAAGTATGTATATAATGTGCCAATATTGCATATTATATATCTTGTCACATTATTGTTGCGTTATTTTATTATATTTTTTACTGTGGGAATCGAATATCAACAACAAACTTGACCTTCCATACATTATAAATTATAATAAAATGCGTTTCTTCCTCCTCGTCTATAATTAGTATTACGGCACGTAGGTACACGAAAATTAATTAATCTTTTCCAATATATATTTATACCGACGACGACGATGACGGTCTCCTTTCGACACGCACCGTCGTCATCTCTCCATTTTTGTGAGCCGGGCCGCACCCTGTGGCGTAACCCACTGGCCTTCGGGTAAACGATATCCTTGTCCTTGGAAGTACCGTTTCCGAGAGAAGATCACGGCTAGGGTGGTTTTAACGGTATTGAAGGTCAACAAACACATATTTATAATACATTTATTACCATTATTATCGGGCATATAATATAGCTGGTATAGGTTCCTATATAATAACGCGTATCTGTGACATTTTGTCGAGGTCGTCGCATGCGCGCGTGTTACATATTATTATTATTACTATTATACTGTCGTGATTTTATGGTCAGTATTGTATCGTTGCGTTGGGGTGTCCAAAACACAAAAAGACTCCGTCAATAACGGTCATATAATATATAACGTCCCGGGAGGTATACTCTTACACATGCAGCATGGCTTATACTTTTGTGTTTATATATAATATAATATACTCGTATGGTATACATGTGTGTGACGCTATGTCGACTGTGGGAATAGAAAATTTGTCGTCGAGTCTATATTATTTTATATTAATATCGTTATACTGCTGCAGTAGTGGTATTATAGACTGCTGGGTTTGCAGGGAAGGGAAAAAAATTGTGTACTCAAAGCTTGGGTTCGTCGAAAAGAAGAGTGTCTGCGCTGTCGCGTCCGGTTTGTTCCACTTACAAGGAGGTCATTAGTCCAGGCGTCGAATTCCCGTCGAGCGCGCGAGCGCATCGCTTTTTCTTTCGTTCGACGTACGAGCGCGTCCCGCCTCAATTTTTTTTTTTGGCAATTTTACAAATATTACCCCTACCCCCTTCTCTGACGCACGATCGTACACATCGGGCACCACAGTTCTTCCACGCTGCGAGTACGCACGGAAGACCGGCGGCTGTGCATTTTTGCATTTTCGGAAAACTCATCCGCCTCTGCCGCGGTCACTGTACCTATATGGCTATATACTCGCATATATATATATGTATATAATAATAGTCGTTTAAATAGGTATCTATTGTATATATATATATATATATAATATACATTGTTATGTACGGCTGCCGCGCACGAGAGTTCAACGACCGGTCACCACCGTGGTTCTGGTGCAGTGTTGCCCGTAAAAGTCGTCCGGGTCGGGAAGGGAAGAACTAGCTACGACGACGCATGGCGGGGAGTGCTGCAGAACGACATAAGAAATTGTTACCCGTACAATTTTTTTTTCCACCTAAGTTTTTTTTGCAATCATTATAGTGCCCACTCGAATTAATTAACGCGCAAGCATCGTTAGCTGATATATAGGTATACTATATGTAGTGTATACGCTTGGCGTAGATATTTGTTTTACTTTTTTTTTTAATTCGAAACTCCAATTCGGTCGGCCGCGGATGTACCTATGTATACTATTTTACTGCTGCAGGCAGCAATCCTTGAATTACAAATGTCACTGTGAACAGACGTTATATAGGTATAGTGCAAGTAGAGTGTATCATAATTATAAACTAACAGATGTCGTGTTAGATAATTCTCAGTTTGATTATAATTTAGTATCAGACGATGCATAGATTATATTTTATATATCCGTGACTTGGTGCGCAAGAAGGCCCGATGTCAAAAAAATAAATATTGTTGGAAAACATATTTTGACTATTTTAATTAAGTTTTATTTTTTACATTCGTGCCCTTTTTGCACTAAGCGCAAAAAATAAAAACAGATGATCTATTTGTTGAGAATTTACGAGTTTTAAACGATGAGGAATATAATATGATTGTACTGTAATAGCTGTATATTATTGTTGTTAAACGTTTTACATTAAATAGCTAGTACTCAAATCACGAGATCAATTCGAAAAAACCAACTTATCTAGTATATATACTTTGTATAATAAAGTATAGAATAAAATCTACTCATTTTATGTTTCTATAATGAAATTAGCAAAAACATTATTAATATTCAGTTTTGGTTCAATTGAAAGTGTTCAGAAATCAGAAGTGTTTGAAATTTGGTTTGGAGAATATAATACATAAAAAAACTGCATAATATTATACATTACGGGTGGTCACAATATTTTAGCTCTTATCTTAATTTTACTATTAAACACTTAATTAATTTTATTTTCCATTTTCCGTGCTCGTTTAAAAACGAATAGTGTTCCGCCTACAATCATAGCACGATATAAACGTGTAATGAAATACCTATATATTATACCTATACAGAGCACGTGTGTTGCACCGCAGTTGTGTCTCAAAGCATGTTGAAAATTGTGGACGAAAACAAATTAAACAAACCAAAACAAAAAATAAATACAAAAAAAATGACACTTGTACGTATTACAATATTGTAACTGTCGTCTGTCGCACATTTCTCTGATGATATATTGTTTTACGGCTATATAATAATTACGTTTTCGGTCTATAATCCGTCCATCGCCACCGCCGCCTCCCCCGCGATCCAGCCTCGAGTCGATGCGACAGCCAGCATATAATATTAATAATAATAATAATAATAATATGAAGCACTTGCAATGGGCGACACACTATGCAGCGCTTGCGCGTAAGTACATTATAATTATCCGTGTACAGGTAGTAATGTGGTATATAATAATAATATTATATTGTGTTATAATTATTATTATGATGTGCGAACTCTTGAGGTAAGGTCAATGAGCCGATAAAATAAATTATGGAAGAGAATCAACAAAAGAAACGAAAAAGTGCGTCAAAATTGAGGTTAGGTTACCGTTACCGGCGAATGAGCGAACGAACGCCGCGCGCGCACGCGTGTGTGTGTGCAAGTTGGTCATTGACCCGGGGCGAGCCGACGGCGGCGGCGGCGGTGGCGGCGGCGGCGACTGTCGGGTTTTTTCATGTATTTTTGCGTCACGAAAATCGTTTTCCGTCTGGGCGGCTGAAAACTATAATAACATAATAATATAATAATACGCGCCCACAGCTTCGCAGCTTTATAGAGCTGCTAATGATTGTATGTGAGAAAGGAGAACAGGAAAATAAAAATATACGGTGTGGAAACCATAACAAACCCTTCGAACTCACCGCATCGGCGGCGTCGGGGGTGGAAGGAAGTACGACGTCGGCGCATAAACTAAAGTGCAGCACAAGTGTAGTGTTATATAGTTGTATACTCGTATATGTCTTCTAGACAGACGCGCCATGTATAATAATAATAACGCTCCGTTACGTCAAAATGAGCGGTAGCGATGTATAACGCGAATATTCTGAAGAGAAAGGAGGCGGCGGCGGCGGCGAAACCCCTGCAGCCGTCTGACCGACTCTTTCGCGGTCGGGGAAGGAGTGTTGTTGCCATTGCTGCTGGTGCTGCTGCTCCTGCTCCTGCTGGCTCGATGTCGCCGCTGCTTCTGCAGCAGTTCTGCTGCGTCGCCACCGCCGTGCACATTATATATATATATATATGTATAGTATATTATATTATATACTTCCGATTTTCATTCGCATGTACAGCGGTCTCCACCAGGACACGCCCACTGACCGAACGTCCTCAATATTACGAGCTGTCGTTCACCGCCGCCGCCGCCGCCGCCATCTCGGTGACCTGATGAACTTTTGTCCGCTATATTCCGGGCCGGGAAGGTATTCCCACCATATGCACTAGCACTACACTGCCGCCGTCGTTCCCGTTACGCTTTCCTGGTCGATTTCCGTTTTTCTCCCGTTATATACAAGCGTATTATTTTCTATTCGTTTGTTATTGTTGTTGTTTTCCTCGAAATTTCCCCGCAATCGTGTCCGCCGTAGCACCATTTCACACCCCTTCTTCGGGCGCCCGTCAACCACCCACCCACGACCACTCCAATGACCCACCACGACCCACCCTCTCGGTTGGTTCGCGTACGCTTCGAGCTCCGTTGCAGCGGCCCGCAACACCCTCGCGGAGCGGCGGCCCGCGACCACGAAGCAGCTGCTGCAGTGCATACGTATTGAGAATCGACGGAATCGTTTATTCGTTTATTATTAATTTCGCGTTATATTTACTCGTGGCGATAGAGATTGACCCAGTTTTCGTGTGCAATGTGCGCGCGCGTCGTCAACAAGCGCATTACGTGATGACCTTGATGCACATTCAGATACATCGCATACACCGCGCGACACTATTGAAAACCCACGCACATTGTGATTACACGGTTTTTCGTTGTGTTCATAATAATTTAAAGTACTCCCACTCCGACTGCATATATATTATTATTATGTATCTACATATACGCGTATCGCTTACGTGCGTATAGCACTCTATTGCATTTATTACAACGAAAAAAAAAACAATAACATTAACTCGACTTTAATAAATACGTTTTTAAAAACCACAGTCACCTTGGATACGTCGAGATGAATTTTATTTAAATTATGTGTTGATCGCAATTTACAATACATAAAAATACACAATATTATGTACCGCGGAGGAACATATTGATTTATTTTTATACTTCTGCAGTATATTATGCCGCTGACGGACGCGCACGTCATCCATGCACATTGCATGCTACGTTTTTATCCGCAACGTTAGACAACCTAAATAGAATCGCAACGTTGTAATGCGTTTCGAAACCGTGTATATCCATTCCAATGATATATACCTTGATACTGCAGCCTATATAATCATTTCAGTCTTTGTTATAACGTATGAAATGCGATCGTGCACATCACAGTTGGCAGACATTTTTTTTAAAAGCACAAACGCCACATTAATGATAATTGAAAATCCCTATTGGCGGTGTCTTATAAATTATGAGCTACAGGTTATATTATTAGGTATACGACTAGTTTAGGTAGCACGATTTTCGGAACTACTTTTGGAAAACGCGTCGTATACACACACTGCTCTTGCATAATGCAAGTAGAACGCCAAATTTCCGTCGACCGTTGACCGAGTTTTCATGCGTTTGTATGTGTACGTGTACGTGAGCGTGTGTGTGTGCGTCGTCGGTGTCGGTGTGTATATTATAATGTGCGCTGGTCGAAAAAGCGAGAGTGTATTCCGCCGCCGCCGCCGCCACCGCCGCCGACGCCGACGCCACCGCTATAGTGCTGCTACTCCGCGACCGCGCGCGCTTGCGTCGTCGTCCTGATGCACCAAGGCGCATGCGGAAATGCACTCGACGCCCGTCCGCGCGTTTCGTTCGGCGCGCGCGCGCGGAGAGGGAGTGAAGTGCAGCGGGTATACGCAGCGGGCGAGCAAGCAAAGCGCGCGCGCGCCAGGGACCAGACGTCGGCGTCGTCAGCGATGGGATAATAGCCGTGTACAGCGGGTAGGGTGGTGCGGCAGTGGGGGAGCAGAGCGCATCCTCGTCGTGCAAGCTAGAATTCGGTGCACACAGACCGTTGTGTTGCCTTAGGTCAGTACAACGCCTGATTGCTTAGAACATACTTTTTGTTTATCAAGCTCCACACTTTTCGTTTTCGATTTCAACCGCAGAAACAGTCCGGGCCCGCCGGCCGTCTGGGTAAGCATGTTTTACGCATATTATTATTATAGGAAGGTGTACGTTTAAATGTTTTAACAGTTTTTCGGTTATCTTTTTCACTTTACCGTTTTTTACGTATTATATACGTGATACCTGCACATGTCGATGTAATATTAACAATATATTTGTACCTAAAAACTAGAAATTTAAGCAATTTAAACATTTCTCGGAGGTTTCGAAGGACTAATGATTGAATTACAACTGTTATAGCGGTACGACATTAAATACTATCGTGTATAACCTGGTGTAGAAAGAACAGATCGTTGTAACGAAATCACGAGCCGCACGTTTTCTTCTCGAGTAGTACGGTTTTTAGCGTGTAGAATATTTTAGTTTCTTGGACATCGGTTTATCATTAGATATAACGCATTCGCGCGAATTATTGTTTCCTTGTTATTTACATTTTACAATTCACACGTTTACAAGACGATAATATGTCATCGTTATTATTAATATTACGTTGGGACACACACGGAGATCACAATTTGATTGCAGTAAAGTGCATGTGCAACGGGCAAAACGCGAGTTCCAAGGCTGCGGCCGTGAACATTAATAATCTAGTAATTGTGTATGCCCCACGAAACCTTTTTGTGTATTTACCACGAAACATGTTCTCGACAGTTTTTTTTCCGGTTGATCGTAGATAGTAAAATTTCATAATTTCAATTGAGTAAGAGCTGTTACTACTATGCACTGCCAAACGATTATCACTAAAAGAAATTTAATTATTGTTTGTTGTAACTTGTATTGATCAAAAATCAATATCATAAAATATGTATTAATATAAAGTTTTATAATAGGTACTTATAGTTTGTGTCGAATATAATAATAACGTAAATTGTACACTGCAGTAATGATATATATTTTGAATTTCGGTAATAAATAAAAAAAGTTATTCGAATAAGAACGCGTCATGTTATTATATAGGTACCATGATCTAAAAATATGTAAGTAACTAAGTTGTCCAAAAGAAAAATTTATTATAGTTTATAATATAGTATACTATTTTATTTTATTTATTAAGATACGCTAAATGTTTGTAGTATTAAATTAGATTTTGACTTTTTGAGTATTGAAAAGAAACGTACTCCATTACAGATATAAACAAATGAATCACAAGACTATTTATGCTCACTTTTTATAAGATATCATAACATAGTTTTATATTATTTTACAGTGTTAATCAATGCTAGAGATTATAGGTTAACTATTAAAAAAACTTCGTTGTATAAATACAAATAATGTCATTCATAAATCATAATAATCACAGTGTCTTAAGTTCTCATATAAAAAAACATTAGAATTTTTAAAGTTCATAATCATATTTTGTTTATATAAAATAAACATCTACAAATGCATTGCTTATAGTATATAAAAACGTTCGAGTTTATTTTTTAAAACACTTGTTGAATTTATTTACTCCAGCATTAAGTATATCCGTATAGATGGATATGTAAGTATCGATGCGAATACAAGTGTTCAAAAGGTAATTTTGATAAAAATAAAATGCATTTCATTTCGACCATTCTATTATCGGATAATGTACAACATATTGTACAATAATAGTATTAGGTTCCTAATTTTATATAATATATCGTTGTTTGTGCACCCTTTGTTGTTCTTTTTTTATAATTCCACATAACAAAAGTGTTATAGATGTCAAACTTCAACCGAAATTTTTAACACTTAAAAAATTTAACACGTATTTACTCCATTATTTTCCCTGACATAATTATTATAAAAATTATTCGTAATTTCTCGAGTAAAATTAATTTTCGATAAGTGCACATCATAGTTCTTGTTTTTGTGTACGTTCAAGTGTCAGATGCCTGTACGTGTTATATATATATTCTTGTGCAAATACTAGGATACACAGGAACAGCTGTTTCAATACAAAATTAAATTTTTTTTTGGTTCAGCATTATATATCAGTGTAGTTCGTTAGGTATTTGAGGAGGGAAGGGGGTTTAAAACACAAAGAGCGCTTATGTGTTTATACACGGTGACCTGGTATAGTATTCCTGAAACTGCTAAAAACCTGTAAACAAAATATAAAGTAGGTAGGTATGCCTCGCCTAAACTGTACATTATACTTATACCTATCTTTTCATACAGTACATAAACCACCATATATTATTAAATCTAAATCATGCGTTCATCAATCCTGCACCGACACCAGATCTGAAAATAATTCACTGATCAATATAATATGTCGCAACTAACATTCATTGCCATAGTATTCCAATGACCAAGTCTCCAATTGAACGCGTAAACGTAATATTATACCCGATAACGCCGCGAGTTAACGAGTGTTTTTTTAAAATATTTATTTTTTAAATTCTTATTACGACCTTGACTCTGATAACAGGATGAAGGACATTTAACTATTATGGTTGTGCAAATCTTTCATATAATATTCGTGAACACACGACAACAACAATAAAATTGAGTTATTGAAAACTGAAAGAACCAATAAAACTAGATTAGTTTATATCTATAATATTATATGATATATTTACACGGAATGGAGTGATGTATAATATAGAAGAGGCATGTATGCATTTGTTCGATAATCGTCAAAACGTCCTTGACCAAAATGCACAATGCACTTTTTATCAGTTAGGTGCATTTGATAAACATAATAATATATATTATATACATATATACGCCGTAAGGCCGAAACAAATTATTATGATGCAATTAAATATTAACTATATAGGTTCTATGGTATTTGACAGCAATAACAGTAATTACTTTTATACGAACAATCGAACATTTTGAATGCACATTAATTATTGGCTTGATTTTGATTTGATAAACGAATAATAAAGGTTCGATTCTAATTCGTTATGTCAATCAAATTGCCGTTATTATTAGAGCTGAATTAAAATACTTAAAAGTTTTAATACAATTTAAATAATATATATTAGTATGTAAATAATTAAATACAATTACGCAAATGTAATATAAACATATTAAAATACATCATTAGATAAAAATATTCATTGACAAAATATATTATACTAAATTATACAATACAATGTAGTCAAACGAAATACGTAATATAAATTCCAATGTTACTAAGAGAAAACAAATTTTAATTATATTATTGATATGCCTTGATTTATTGTACCTACAAATAGTTCAATAGTGGGGGGCACACGTTGTGCTATTATAGCTACATATCGATTGAGTCGATGTAACGAAAAAACATCATTGACTAATATTGTTCATTAAAATATAATATAATTGAATAACTTCCCGAATTGTTAGTTCTGGATGCATGTCGTATGTGCTCTTCAGTATCAGAATTTTTAAAAAATACGCAAGTTTAATTTATTTTCTCATAACTGTGTCATTTGATGCGAGGTAAGTCATAAACCATAACAAATGTTTTTTTATTATACAGTTAAATATTATTGGCATATCGTTAGATTCTAACGATACATTTTTATCAAATCAAAATAGATTACCAGCCACTTTTAAAGAGTCATCCGAAAAGGATTTTATGTTCCTATGACAAAAATTCTAAGACAGAGGCTATTGCAGTAATTAGATAAATGTTGAGTGACTATATATAGTTCATGTTCGTTAGAAAAAAAACAACGTAATATAATTTGAGTTATTTTTTTTTTATCTAACTACAGCTCTTGTGAATTTATTTTAAGAACAATTAGACAATAGTATATGTATATGCAAAGTTTAGTTATAACACAATGTTTCCAAAGTAATAAAATTATTTTATTTTATTTTATTTAATTCATTAAATGTATTTCAAAATTATTATACATAAATCAATGAAAAACAAATAATGATAAAATTGGTGATTGCAAATTCTAATTTATATTATAGTTATCTAATTAATATTTCTTCATAATCATTTTTTCCAAAGGTTTCATTAATTTCCTTATCATTTTGCTAATGCGTTTTATAAAAAAGATGCACACAATGCACAAGAATTGACAATAATTTACGTAATTAGAGAAATTAATATTTATTTCGTTAAATATTTATTATAAAATAAAAATACAATAAGGGTTTTTGTGCTGACTACATTCAATTTTAGCAGAATAATATTGAAATTTGACATTTTTACGCAGCTAGTTAGCTAAAAGTATATTGTGCAATAAATATACAATTATTTTTAAATATGACAAATAATAAGTATCGTAACAATTAACGTGACATTTCATACAAAAATTATATTTAAAGAAGAATTTTATTATTTATTAATATTATTGTTTACATTAACAAAAAAAAACACATAACATTCTAATTGTATAATTCAATTTAAAATATAGGAATTTGTTGTTTTAATTTTTGTCGGTATGTGGGTACTAACCTGTACCAAAAACTATTTCTCTTCATTAAAAAATTCGTGAAATAGTTAGTATATTCAAGAACAACGCATTAATATATTATTACAAGACAACGTTAATTAAAAATTTTAACAAATGTTCGACGCGGTCCACTGAATATACTCTACTATTTAACTGTCGTTAGGGCGAGGATATGCCATCGAAAAAATTAAAACGATTTTTAGAGTACAGTAAAAAAACATCTGTCCAATAATAACAAGCGGTAAATAATATATAGTTATAGTTATATCGATCTTATCAGTGTTACTCATTGATTAATTATAATATACCTACCTCACAGAATATTCAATTCATCGGCTGGCCGTTTTATATACTGTTCAATTGAGCTGATAACAATATAATATTGATTATTTTTTACTCGACACTATATGTATATGCTGCAGTATGATGTACAATATAATTTCTTTTTTTTAATTATTGCTATCTATAACTGTATAGGTATACCTATATTATTATGTGCGCGTCAATGAACCATATTTGCATTTGTTCAGGTGGTACACAAACGAGTACCTACATTTATACCCAGGTATTATTTATTCATTACTAAGTGTCGATGTTTGATTTGAATGATCGCGAGAACTGCTTCAGTATGCGCAAAGATTTTTGGAATTTTATGTGCGTGTATAAATAATTTGAATGGAGAAAAGGGACAAAGTGAACTTCGGTCGGCGGTCGTCTTAAAATAAGCCCAGACATGTGTTATACAAATAACCATAATATATTGAACGAATTTAATCGCTATTTCATTTGAACGGCAAAAAGAATTCTGTATATTCTAAATTTTAATTTATATCTATTTTCTGTTAACAGGTTATACGATTGCAGAGGATTTATGGAGGACTAGTAAATCATCAAATATCACAATGAGACAGGTAAATTGAATTAGTACAATAGTTTCACAAGTTCACAAGTAGTTCATTAAGTGCTTAGTTTTTTTTCACACATCCAATAAAAGTGTAATATAATATCAGAATTTTATAATTAATATGTTAAATGCAACACATATTTTAAGATATGATTTTTTAGTATTGTTTTGGTATTTGTGGAATGTACTATAAAAAATATAAAAACATCTACAGAATTGCGTTCATATTTGGTTTTATACCAATTTAGCATAACAATAATCATAGTATTCATATATATTAAACTTATATAATTCTATTTACTTAAATTACATTCTCAAATTACTCATAAAAATTAAATTTTATACGCTTTATAATATTTGTTAAAAGTTTAAACTGAGTTCAAACGCCAGACGAAATTTTTTTTCAGTCTACCATTCTCCAGACATTGCACCATATATATTTTCCGGTATAGTGATATCGATTATGTCTGGTCTGTTGGCGGTCACCACGAACCTCCGACAATTATTTGGTTATTCAGTTTTCTCGAGTCGTTAATTTTTTTTTTTACTTTTATATTTGTCTACATCAACATTGGCACTGTCTTTTCTTTGGTTTGCTACCCCTCCTTTACTGCGAAGCCGCCGCCAATCGATTGCTTTCGCAGCCGTCTAGAACTGCGTTATCGAACTTTCCGGTCCGCCATTTTGTCGAGACGGATTTACACTAGACAGCAGCCGTAATCGGATACTGCTCCGGGGCAAAAGTTCAACAACCTTCTACTAAAATGTTTTAAGCATTTTTTTCATCTCCAGCAATTTGCTTGAGAATTACGATGATATAATTATCCCTATAAGCTCCTTAAGACTCGGAGGATAAAATAAAATAATTTTTTTTTTACTTTCAATTTAATTTTAACACATTTTTATTTATCTAAAAATATAAATTTAATAATATTTTAAATTATTTAAGGTAATATGGTATTGACAAACTCTGTTTTTTTCCGTACTCATATTATATGATCACCTATATTACAGTTTGTTCAACAATGTTAAATCATTATGCAATTTTGATTTAAAATTACGTGTATAAAAATCGTTTAAGGCTACGATAGGTATATTATTGTATCCCGGTGACAATACATTGGTATTTGGCAAACACCATATCATTCGGTTTCATTATTGCTATTTTCTTGTGTCAAGTTATTCATAATATTGGCCTTCCAGTTGTTCTAATAATACAAATCTTAAGGTCACCACTTGAAAGCTATATTTAATTTTATTTGGGTGTATAAATACAGAACTGCATTCTAAGTGGTGTAGGAATTTTGTTCATTTCATTTTCTTTGTCTAAAATTATATGTTAAGTAAGTAAATGAGAGTATAAATGGTTTTCTATGATAAACAAAATATATTTTTACTGACTACATGAACTGCATCTTTATTTTGGCTAACGCGTCATAGTGAAATACTGGCACTGAGAGTATATTATATACATTATATTATATGAATGCATCGGTACGATCGATAGTGCAGTTTGTAGGGCTCTCAGTTGGCACTAGTGACCCATATTCTTTCTCCTCCTTGCCCCTACCCTAAGATACCACTCATACTCAGCCCTAAATGCACAGCGGCTGACCTCGATGATCATCGCGACGTGTGCGTTAAACCACGGTAGTTATCTTTTTGGCCATGTGATACAAACGAAATGCGCACATCCAGCTAAAAATATATCCGCCTAGGAAGGTGAAATCAATAGACCAACACGACCCTGAACAATCATAAACATTTCATTTTGTTCTTGAATTTGTTAATTTTAAACAATGATATTTTTGACTGTTCAGGAAACGCCTCCGATGGAATCCGATTTGCCTTTTGATTTCAACTCAATCAAAGAAGAAGAATTTGACAAATTTGTCGACTATATTGTATTGGACCAACCAGCAGATCCGAATAACCCAAATCGAGCAGAGAGTTCATTACCCAGAAATCTCAAATTGAAAAAAATTGGAAAAAAAGTATGTAATTATAATTTATAACAATAACAAATTTAGGTTTAATTTATTAACCAATTTTTTTTATTTACGTAGATCACTGGCGTAAAAAGTGCCATATACATTCCATTAGGCACCAGATTCGGTCCGTTAGTGGGAGAAGTGTGCATTAAAGAGCACGCGCCAAATGGAAAACGAAAATACTTCTGGAGGGTAAGTTTTGTTAAAAATCAATACAGCTCTTTCATAATGCTTCTAAACTAACTAACTATCGGGTTTAATGATGCTTTCTTATCTACAACTCTGTCCGTACTTTTTTATTAGGTCCAACTCATGCTAGGCCAAGAAAATTTCTGGCGGAAAATGCGCCAACAGGTAAATTTGCTTTGCCTACTTAGATAATACTTTTCTTCTAAACTATCAAAATAGCTAATATTTTAATTCTTTTCTTTTCTTCTGTTTTTTTGTTTACTTAATATGTGTACTGTTACAGATTTATAAAGAAAACAAACCCTTTTATTACATAAACACTTACGATGAAACGAAATCTAATTGGATGCGGTACGTGAGTGCTCCATATTCACCACAATCGCAGAATCTGATCGCTTGTCAATGCGGAGTAAGTGCTAATTATAAATTTAAAAAATGTTTGATAAATATATATTACACATTCATAATATGAACGTAAAAGACAAAAATCACATTTTTTTATTCAATTTTTAATTTTTATAGACTGATATATTTTTTTACACAATTCGACCAATTTTTCCAAATGAAGAACTTCTTGTTTGGTATTGCCGTGAATTTGCTGAAAGGCTAAACTACCCATCCAGCGTTGAACAGATGATACAACGAATGCAAGGAAGTAAGTGAAACAAAAAATATATAATGAACAATAGATACTTTTTATCATTATGTTATACACGCAAGTGTATACGATTTGCCTACCTAATACGCCGTGCTATTACGATAATATAATATTGTATTATATATGATAATAATTAATAAGTAATAAGTAATAACCAATTAACACATATGAACTCTACGTAGATAAAAATATAAAAATTAAAATCATTAAAGTAAAATGAGATAAAAATATTTTGTATTTTATTAAATACCTAGCAAAACTTTCATACCATTGAACAATGTTGAAAATTTCGTTATGTAATTAAAAATGTAAAATTGTGTAATAATAAATTAATTCAAAAACTTGTTTTTACATGTCGTTCTTTCAATTTTAATTGAAGTACTAAGTTAATTTTTAATTTTAAACTTTGTTTTACAGAAATACAAACTTCTACATCTCCTACACTACCCATGCTAGCCGACGGTGCAGATACAGTATCATCATCGTCGACTCCTTCGTCACCTCCACCACTGCCAGTAGATAGTGGTGATGTCACACTCAAAACCGGAAATCGAGTACACTGGCAGGATGATGATATACGTAACGAGTTTGATAAAGCAATGACTAACAATGCTACGTCAATGCGCCGTGTAGTGATGAGCCCGGTCAAAGAGTATATAGACAATGGAAATGCTGACGTTTTGCGGTTAGATGGATTACGACTGAGACCTGTAGACGACGAAGGAAAAGCTCAAGGATACGCTCAATCTCATTCAGTACGATCTGACGAAGGATATCACAGCCACACTTACCACGACGATGCACCCACACCGCCCGAACATCTATCCGACTCTGACGATAGTTCCAACTGCATTTTGGACTACAGGTAAGATAATTCAAATAATTTTAATCTGATTTGCATCACAAAAGTACAGCTTATGTAGCTACATTTTAATATAATATGTATTATTTAACTAAAAAAAAAAACATGACTTTTTGTATAGTAAAAAATCGAAATTGCCAAAACCCGACGAGGAAGCAGTTGAAGTGGAGACTAACGAGTTTCTCAAGGTAAAAATTAAATTACGCAAAGCATCCCAGTACAGAAAGGAACCGGATCAACCACCGAAAGAGCTAACGCCACCACCTGTCGTGGTTCCTGAGCCAGTGATCGTCGTTCGTTCCCAGTCACCCAAACGATATGCTGAGCCTTCGTCGTCCAGTGCGCCATGCAGCAGTGATACGGTTGAATCGCTGCCCAAAAAACTCAAGCTCGATGCACCAGTCGTTCCGCCCCCGCCATCTGTCATCTATCAGTACCCCAGGGACCAGAAGTCTCTGTTGGAGAACCTTTTGCTGCAAAACAAAGATTCGGGCCCGCCGGCCGCCCCCGCGCCTATCGCACCGTCGATGACGCCTCCGCCGCAAATGCCAGTCACCGACCAAACGTACTTACAACGCGGTTACGTAAACGCGTCCGTCAGTCCGGATTCGTCTACCAAGGTACTGTCACCCTTGCACCAGATGCACCGGAGCCCACCACCACCGGGAATACTCGTTTACCCGGCGCCCGCCGGTCAACAGATGCAATACATGCCGTACCACCACCACCAGACGCATTTATTCCCGCCACAGAACGGTGGCTACCAGTGCCACTACTCCGGTAACCATCCGGTGGAATCCAGCGCCAGTCCGCCGGCGGGTTCCATGTCACCGGACGACGTGTCGCCGTGTGGAAGTCCCGGCAGCACCAGCAACTCGCGCGGGTACAGGTCCCTGCCCTATCCGATCAGCAAGAAAAATGGAAAAATGCACTACGAGTGCAACGTGTGCCGCAAGACGTTCGGTCAGCTGTCAAACTTGAAAGTGCATCTGAGAACACACTCTGGCGAGAGGCCGTTCAAATGCAAAACATGCGGGAAGAGTTTTACGCAATTGGCCCACTTGCAAAAACACAACTACGTACACACCGGTAAGCGAGATCACCTCATTTTATGTGTATATTATAATGCATATAATTATACGACAATAATAATAATACATGAACGATATCTAATTGTATTGTCTGTTGGATTTTACAGGAGAACGTCCGCACGAATGCGATGTGTGTCAGAAACGGTTTAGCTCCACTTCTAACCTTAAAACTCATTCGAGGCTACATACCGGTGATAAACCGTTCGTCTGTGAGATATGTTCGTCGACGTTCACTCAACTGGTGCATTTAAAATTGCACAAGCGCATCCATACCAACGAGCGACCGTTCACCTGTCACTGTTGCCAAAAATCGTACATTAGCGCCAGCGGATTGAGGTCAGTACTCATTTCTAATGCCAATTATTTCTGGGACGGTATTTTAACACGGAAATAGTTACTAACGGTGTATTTTGTTTTTGTGCCGACTTTAGGACCCACTGGAAGACCACTTCCTGTAGGCCACCGTACACGGGCGGCAAGGACGATTCGACTGAACAGCAGATTTCCAGTCCCGATTACCAGGCGTATCATCAAAACAATTACTCGAACGGTATGATGGAACATGCCGACGACACGAATCAAAACATATACGGCGGACCGCACGTTGGTGACAAACACGATGACGACGACGACATGTACTCTCATCTGCGACCACATCATCATCAACCGACAATGACACCAGTCCAACCGGAAGAGGTTCAACGACCATCGGTTATCGAACAGAGGCACTTTATCGAGTGCACATAAATAATATGAGACACGATTATTGCATTCTAAGTCTACGGATATTAACTGCGCAACATATAATTGCAATGACTGTAACAAGTGAATTCGACCACCATTACCATTAGTGGACCCCTCCCCCTCCCACAAACTTAAAAGGCTAATTATTAAAGACGTAATTTATTTTCTGACGAAAATCGATAAGCTCAAAGAAGCCAAATATTTATTAATATGAAATTTTGTCAAAATAAAAGAGGAATTCTTTTCTTAGAGCAGAAAAACAAAACTGCATTTGAATTTTTTTTTTTTATTTTAGCGGTCGATTTATAGACTTAGCGAAATGTACTGATTGTTAATTTTGTATAGATGTTTAGTTTTGTACTTCTAAAACATATATTATTAAAATGTTCCTAATTTTGTTTCGAGTTTTTTCTATTTATGTAGACTGTAAAATGTAAAAATATAAATACATATATACATATATTATATATTATATAATAATTAATTAAATTAATACTATTTAGCTATATTATTGTATGGTATGAATGATGTTTTGTTGATCTCAGTTATGTTTTGTAGATAACGATTGTATTGAATATTGGGAAGGAATATTTTGGTTATAATATTTTTCTTTGTGATTTGATAGTGAGGGCACTAGTTTTTCAAGGTAATGATTTTTTCGTTTTAGTTATGCAAAAAAAAATAAATCACAGTTAAAAAAATAATATTATCATTATGCCTACATTATAAAATCGTAATTTTGTAATATTATTATGTGAACTGTTATTTTACCTTTTACTATTATAAATACAATATAATATAATATAAATTATTATGTTCAATAAAATACTTAATGTGTTTTATTTTATTATGTTTTGTTTATTATTTGATACTTAATAGAAATTCATAAAACGCTGATACAGCCAAACAGGAGTTGTGCTGTACATTTTACATTCAAAAGCAATTATAAATAATTGTACTCAAAAAACGATTTGAAGTAGAGATAGTTTTGCCAAAAATTGTTATGATTTTATTAAAAAAAAAAAAACACTTAAACAGATGACTGCCCTTGGATTCAATTTGAAGAAATGTAGAAAATGTTGAAAAAATGCTATTTAAAATAACTATTCATATAACACCTATACTTACTCATATTTAATTTACAGTTTTTAAAAAATAAGTTTTTTGGTGCAAACCAAATATTGTATACAATTTAAAATCCTCACCAACCATTTAGAATCTAAAAATTGCATTTTAATTTTAAGCAATGATTGACTAAAAAAATGTTTCGTAACACTTGTACTTATATAGATAAAACAAGTGCTACGTTGAAGGTACATATAGACAATTAATATCATTAACTCGATGGTGCGGTAAATATATTTGATGTTTACGGTTACCTATATTCTCAGACATTTTTTTATACCTAGTACCGCCTATAGTGTGCAATATCACCAATACAAAAATGTTTTACTCCATTTAACAAAGTTTATGTAGTGGGTATAGATAATAAAACCAAATAATATGAAACATGCGCTTGAGTTATAAAATATTACAAATTAAAAACTTATTATACTAATTAATTATTATTATTATTTTTACTTTATGGAATAATAATAAATTAGAATAAATAACTTATTAAAATTCTAAAATGTTCCAAAAAAAAAAATAATAATAAGATATTTGACCATTATGACACAGAAAATAATTTAAAATGTACCTACCACTGAATATAATATGAACATAATAATTTTAATTCACAATTCTTATATATATATACTCACATACGAGTAGATATTATATAACGTATTATAACGATAAACAATAATACTTTCATTTCAAGTTTCAACAGTTAATAATACTGTCGATCGGGTTAAAATTAAACTTTTTAACGTTCATTATTTCACTTGTATGATACTATATCGTTTATTTATTTTAATATTTTACCGTTCATGTAATATTTAATATTCAGTTATAATAAACCAAAATATTTTGTATAATTATTACCAATGGCCGTAATACAAAATTAACGCAAGCTAATGAAAATAAATACCTAAAAGTTGAACATCTAATAATTAAATAGTTTACCCGATGGATTATGTAATTATATAGGTATAATATAATATGTATATAGCAATTGTATTGTGTTGTATAAAACGTGAACTTATACTTATTCTTTTTTTTGTGTAAGTTATTGGTTTGCAAATTATCTATCAACCAGTATCTTTATATTTTGAAACTTATTTTCATATTTTCATATTTATATTATAAATTTTCATACTTATACACATTCATACCTAGCTACTATGAAAAGAATACAGGTTAATATGATAATATATTGAAAACTAAAATAAAAATTTCATGCGAATAAAATATTTAACAAGTAACATAACCGCACATATTATAGATACTTTATACGAGGCTTGCAATATTAAAAGGAATTTAAATTAATATTTTAGACAATTTTAAATGTCCGGTTGTAACGATGGATTAGTAGATACCCAGTACCTATTTAATTGTAACGTGTAATATATTAGGTATAGTATTATACGAAATAAAATATAAATATAAAATCCGATTACAAAAAAAAAATAATAAAAATAATAAAAATAATGTAACAATGTTTTAATTTATAAACATCGACACATGGCATAATCGTTTCCATTCTTTTCAACACACAACGCTTTTGTACTCGTTTATTTGAGGGTGGATGCGGGGTCTCGAGTCTTGACACAATAACGGACGATTATTTTGTAATGTAATAATTGTGAAAATTATGTGTAGCAGACCTATCCTCCGGGGCGTTTTTTCCTTCTCATTTCAGGTCCACCCGAACACCATTGTTGAAGCGGTGGACCACTTTCTAATCCGTGTACAACTTCGCGGGGACGCCCGACTGCAGACGGTGGAAAGTGGGAATGCAAAATCGTGAACGCGCGATCAACGGGCCGCGCAGACCGCCGCGAGTAGCGACCGCGTACCTATATAAATCGCAGGACCTGTCGTCGATGGACCATTCACTCATTGCAGCCGCAGCTCCGGACGGTGCGACGATAATAATATTATTGTTGTTATAGTATTATGCGCGAAATTATTTGGCAGTAGAGTATTGTTCGATAAGTTTTCTTCGAGTTTTTGTCTGCGAATTCCGTTTCACGTACAACCGACCGCGTCCATTCAAAATGATGATCACACAGGCAAGTCATATGATATAATTTTAATATTGGGCATTTGAGTGTCGACCACTGTGTTGGGCAAGTTCTTCTTTTGCGTCTAATATTCCAACGACAATCCGATGCACTAAAAAGCACCTTGTCCGCGGTGCAGTCGTCCGTGCCAGTATCTTTCGATGCAGTTTCTACTTTTTCTCTTCCATCTTCCTCGAACCTCTAGCTCCAATCAACCATCGCGCGTATAATGTATAATAATTTTAATTAATCGTATTATTCACTTTACAGTGCCTTCTGGTGGCCGGAATCGCGGCAGTGGCGGTATCTATGCCAGTCACCCAGGAGGAGTACGCCAGGTACATATCCCAACAACAGACTGAAAAGGGCCAACCAATCCGCCGACCCGTGCTCCTGCAGGTGGTCCCTGCCGGCGGTGCAGCTTACCAACAACCGTCAGCGGCGTCACCTCGACCAGCTTACCAACAACCGTCAGCGGCGTCACCTCGACCAGCTTACCAACAGCCGGCCGCTTACCAGCCACAACCCACGGCGTACCAGCCGCAGCCTGCTGCATACCAACCACAGCCTGCCGCATACCAGCCACAGTCTGCAGCGTACCAACCATCATCCTACCAGGCACCCCAGACCTACCAACAACCGGAAGAATACCAACAACCAGAACAACAGTACCAGCCATCTCCCCGACCACAACAAGCACCACGCCCAAAGGCTCCGTCCAAGCCAAAATCTCAGAACAGGCCCGAAAAACCGGAAGACGAGGAGAATGACAACAACGTAAGTGATTTTATTTTCAATATTATATAACTTAATAATATAATATTATAATATTTGATATAGACATTTCATTAACTTAAAGGTAGGTAGTACCTAACAAACTTGAACATGGGAATGTAAAAATATTTTTGACACATCATTTATATTCCATAAGTTCCTATATCATAATATATGAAATATCTTTACTATAATTTTAAACTGCGTTTAAGTTTATACAATTTAGATAAATAAATTAAAAATTTTAAATCTAATTATTTTACAAAACAAGTACATTACATCAAGTTTTTCTTTCAATAAATTTAATTCGCTGTTACAGATTGAACAGCTATTCTAAATGTATTTACTAGTAATAACACACATGTTAATACTTTTTTTAATTTATGTTATTTATTCAATTTTATAAAATATATTTAATAACTCAAATCATAATTCCTATATATAGGGTAAGTACATTTTTATGTTCTTAACTTAACATTGTAACGGTTATCGTTTAAACTTAATTTTTTTACATTCCTATATTGTTTATCCTTCTAATAAGGAAAATAAAATAAAAATTATTGGTTTTACTGAATCATACAATTTTTATTTTTATAAAATAAATATAATATTAAGTGTGGATTATTAGGTGGATGAATATTTTATAGTATATACTATGATCTAATATCACATGATATTATTCTAACACGTAGTAATATATGCATAGTTGTTGTGGATGAATAATTTAAACTTTTTTGCTAGTGACATAATTCTAAAAACGTTATGTCGATGTTATTTTTAAAATCGAATCTCCATAATCGTATTGATAATATAGACGGTTATTCAATCGGCTGTACTATGGTCATTTATATAACTTTCTTTCATTATTATGCAGGATACAATATATAGGTAACATAATAATAATAATAATAATAATATATTATATCGCACAGGAAAGCAAAATACGCAATTTGTAACGCGTTTTTCGAAAGTGGTGTAACTCGCGGGGGCGACTGGGTCGAAAAAACTTGATCCAGTTACGATGCAACAAAAATTAAAAAACAAATAAATAACTTATCGTTATTAGAAAGTAGTTATATATGTAGGGGAGATCATAATGTTGCGGACTTATTATGTTATAGATTACTATAAGAGTGTTACGAAATATTTCATAGGGTTTATTATAAACCCGATATGTGTATTATTGACGATATTATATACTTATATCTACCTATGTGAAATATGTTATAAAGAAATATTGAAATAATAAAATTTAAATTATTACCGGACATGTGCACAGGAGTGCAGTTGTCACGACTTAACCCGACCGTATCGGTTGCGTAACATCAAAGTTAAGCAGTGGCTATGGATCTAGACGATCATTAAATCCGTACCGTGCGTGCAGCAAATGAGAAGACGTTCACTTTTGTTTCACAACAGACAAATTATAACAACCGACGGTATACCTATATAGGAAATGAAGAAACTTTAGAAACGCTTACGTGTATAATATAATAAATGTGACCCAACAGATAATGTTACTTCTATTATCAGCATGAGTAGCTGATCCTGATTTCAAAATTTTCCTTGGTCCGTTAATTCAAAGACATTGAAATATAATGGTTAGTAATTAGGTATTACTGCTGCATTCATATATTAGATATATATTATTTAGTCTGACAAAATAAAAATTGTAATTTATTATAAATATTGTCATAAGATAATTAATAAGGATTAATCGGTACCTAGTACCTACTCATTAGTCATTACATGCGAATCATGAGTATTATTATTGATCGTAAAACATTTTTCAAATATTACAACTTATACTTTTAATTTTTAAATGAAATTTAAAAACATGTTCTAAAGATTATGGGCTTTTAGATAATAGGATTTTTACTTTACACGATGGACTAGTAGAATATATTTAAACAAAAGAAAATTAGATTATATTATACAATGAAATGATTACCAATCACTTATTAGACTTCAGCATGTACATAAATTATTTTTAGTTTTATTTTGAGAACATTATAGACCAAGTTTGAAATCCATCTATATATATATAGGTATCTATGTTGAACTAATAAAATTGAACTATCATTAAATCATTATATTTTAATATTATATTATATTAATTTATTTTTTGTATTATGTACATCAATAATTTATCTCAGTTTTGAAAATAATAATGAATAATTAGGCATTTTTAAATTGTATATTGATTTGATTATAGCCTAATGCTCAATACCAGTTTTCTTTCGACATCAGTGACGACGAGTCAACCAACTACCACAACCGCAAAGAACAGAGAGATGGTGAAAAGATTTCTGGAAGTTACAGCGTCGTAGACTCAGATGGATTTATCCGTACAGTCACATATACTGCTGATCCTGAAGAGGTATGTCTGATAAGCAAATGCGTATAATTACCTACTTACACGTTTTTCGTTCATTGAAAATTCAACATAATTGCATTCAAATGGGCTTGATTTAAATAATGAATATCGATGAGAAATGAATGTTCGGTTTTTTTTTTTGCTAATGTCATATTTTCATTACATAATCACAATGGCATAATACGAGTCCATACTCTTATTCAGTTACATGTTTTATTAATGATTTGTTTACGCTTATGTTTAATGATGTTGTTATATCTCCAGTCAATGAAAAGCGTTTATCCCTTTCTCGTTTGGTCAGTAATTCATTCGTATCTATTAAATATTCTCAGCGGATTCTATTTAACATTACAAATAATTAATTAGGTACCTATACTTACTGTGCACCATATAAGAAATCTAACAAATTTTGATTATAATTAATACAAATAATGTTAAAGTAATTATTTTTGGGTTACACTTTAGAGTTTTAAGGACTGGGGAGTTTCAGTAGCCTTTGTAAACGCACTTTTAAATGCTGTAACTAAGTTTATTCTAAGCTGCCACATTGTACAGCATTAATAACTACAATGAATTGTTATTATTACCTATTACAAAATCATTAAAATTTCACTTAAGCTAAAAATGATTATTATAAAAATCTAAAAACAGTCACTCATTTTATATGATACAATAATTATTATAAATACTGTATACGTATTATACAATGATGTATTTGTTCAATGGGCATTTTAAATCATCGAGTAAATATATGTATACCACACACAATACGACACGTACATTATATCAATCAAATCACACATCGGAAGTAATTAATGCATAAATAATTATATTAATATTATATTTATTTTAATTTTTAATTATTATTATTAATATCTAACCTAACCTAATATAGGGATTCAAGGCTGAAGTAAGCCGTGAGCCAACCAACATCCAAGTGAAGATTCCCACCCCTGCTCCACAAACGTCACCAGCACCACAATACAGATTGCCCGAGAGGAAGCCTCAGCAGCCGCAATACATCTCAGTCCAGGTGCGTGATATAAGTACAGCGACGAATGAGAAACATTAAAAATCACTCGCAACGTATACGAATTGTTGAGTAGCGTTACCTGATAATTCGTGGGCGGGGGTGTTTAAAATGGGTTAATACAACTTTTTTTTAATACGGAGAGCAATTCTTACATCCGAAACTAACCAACTTCTCGAAATTTGTATTTTTTAAATAATAATATTATTTTTTAGTTTACAAACAACGCTCTAATTTCACAGTTCTATAAATATATAATTATAAATAAATAATAATAATACAAGGTTATAAAATCCTGCAAAGAGCAATTATTCAAGCTGTCGTCAAACATACGACACTGCATACAACAATATTCGATTAAAATTTGTTTTAAAACACCATAAAAAGATATACCTATAAAATATAATGATAATATTACGAACGATACAACAACAACAACAATTAACGGTTATCAGACACGTGAGACGAATTATAATATAAACATAATTGACGAATTTTTCCTTTGCTTCTCGCACAGGCTAGCGAACCCGAGTCCGCGGCACAACCAGCAGACCCAATTTCCGGTTACTACCGCAATCCGGCACCGCAGCAACAGGTCAAGCAGGCGCCGGCGGTGCACCGATTCGCCGCGCCCAGGCCCCAGTCAGCCGGCCACAAAGCCAGCGCATTGGGCTACGCCTCGGCGCCGACCAACTCTCCGCCAATCATCTACCAGGCGTACGACCAGTAATAACAAATGCATAACAACAACAACAACAATTGTTATGTCGCAGTGGACGAGCGGCGGCGGCGGCGTCGTCGTCGCTGCTGCTGCTGCACCATCTCAGATCCGGAACACACGCGCCTCGGCGTCCCAACCGCAGTCGGCCATCAATCCGTCCTGGTAGGCACTCATGTCCAGACCGTACACGTAGTCGGAATGGTTTTGATGGCTCTGCCGCGGTTCCGACGACACACCGTAATCCCATATCCTATACATTATAATGATTGAGATTTATATTTTACGCACGACATATTGTTAATGTATTATTGTAATAATAATAATTGTACTGTAAGTTGCAACGTGTAACGTAGCAGCGAACATAGTAAAATTTCATTTTTTTTTTTTGTTTCATAAATTTACGATATTATTATTAGTATTTGTCTTTAAAAAAATAAATTTTTGTGTATATATACTTTGTCGTGCAATCATATGACGCCGAAACCAATGTGGACCAGTGGTGAGGCGAACACTGGACTCGCTTCACTGCATCCTGGCAACCCTGTAATCAGATAAATCAAAGAAAAAAATGATAAAAAATGAATATTTTTTCAAAAAGTATCTTCTAATAGTGACGAGTTTGCGGCGTCTCCCGTCGTAAAAAAAATCGTTTATACGTCTATACCGACCTCGAGCTGGAATATCGGCGTCAACAGTTTCCGTATGTCCCAAATTCTGATTAGCCCTTCGGCCCCACCGGTTGCCAATACGAACGGGTAAAACTGGTTCCACGAACAGCTCAATATCTCTGCTTGGTGTGCATTTATTTTGACGCTCGGCCGCAGCGGTGACGAACAGTCCCAGATGTCCAACATCCCATCGCCTTTAGGTATATATAATGGTCAAAATTACAAAAAAATTAACCGATTTCGCAATCGTACGTATATCATATATAATTAAATTCCGATCAATGGCCCAGGCGAGTGTCTAGGATTTTATTTAGGGGGTTGTCTTAATTGCATACTAAAATATAACTTATGAGAAGCCTTTACAAGCACTCTATATTATTGTAGAGTCATCAAACGTTAAAATCTTCGTATTAATATATAAAATCAAATTTGAAATAGAACACCCATAATATATCAACATATTATTATATATATTGTAGAAATCTGAAGCATTATTTAACAAACATATTTTTCGCATAAATACGATTGACGGGGTATGCGAGTGTGTTATCACCCGAAACGCCATCTTCCTTGACTACGCCACTTGATCATAAATCGATAAGATGAACGATATTCGTATATGCAAATAGGCTGCACGTCTTAATAACGTATCGCTTTGACCTGTATACCTGAAACCGACGCAAAACACGAAGACAAGAATGGAGACCACTTTGCTTCGTAAACCAGTCTGTCGTGTCCCTTGTACGTCGTCAGCGAACAATACTTGTTGGGATCCCACTGGAAAAAAAAACATATAATTATTATTATAACACTAACACCGTTGTTGCACCGGAAACGATTATAATAGTATGTTTTGTTTTATTCACGTACAAGTTTTACCGAACAGTCCCACGATGCAGACAACAAAAAATCGTCTACGGAGTTTTGACACCAATCCACGCTGCACACTTCTTTCTTGTGTTCGTTAAACGTTCTTACAGGTTTCTGCCGGACAACCGATACGACATTAGCGTTATACTTAAAATTATACTATCGTCTCGATTGTACACGATGTTGATAATATAATATTATAAATTATTTATTACTTGTGACGGATATTTATAATTCCACATCTGAACGGTTCCGTCTCCGCTGCCGGTCACCAGCAAACTGTACACAGATCTGCTCCACACAACGTCAAACAGCCCGTCTTCCCAATGCATTTCATACTTTTTGGTTATCAGACATCTGTCTTCGTCATACGATACTAAAAACAACGTTCCGCCGCCTTTAAACCCATAATATTGCGACGTGGCAATGGCCAAAAGGTTGGATCGATTCGGTGAAAATTTTACCGAATAGCCGTGTCGGTTTTCAGTTTTAAAAGAGGTCATTGAAAATTTGAATCTAAAATCATTACATTGTTTCCTTAATAACGATCGATTAAATGCTATAATGTACAATATCTGCAAATCCCATTATTAAAAAGCCGTGATTTGCATTGTTTTATTCGCGTGCAGCTGAGTAATAAATTATACTATTCACTATTCAGTAGTTTCATTTAAATTTTATGATAAATACTTTAAAATTAAATTAAATTGAAAATAATAATGTTAGGACCACACAATTATATGCGATACTCATTCCACTAATTAAGACAGTGAGAATAGAACGTGTGTAATACTCTAAAACGGCTCTTACAGTAAATAGGCTAATGTTTGTAATTGTAGTATTAATATATAATATTATATGTTCAATAGTCATATTAGTTAATAAGAACAATAATATAATACAATTGCCTATGTCATCGCACAGTCGCCGTTATTTATATTGAACTGAATAGATATACTAAAAACCTAACTGGCTTAAACGTTATTACAATTGACGGAATTGTGATAGTAAAACAATTATAAACATAAAAATATTACATCATAATATGTATAACATTAAATCAGTGCTTCGTCTTTTAAATCTTCATTTATTTATACATTTTATATTTTCAAATTTATTATGGGTCTATAAAATATAAGTCAAGAATTTGATAAAACTGAAATTAAGACGCCAGCATAAATACTGCAGATCTTAAGTCTCTACATAATATGAATCTTATTCTTGTAGTCTAAATCCTGGTTACATAAAAATGATTAATTGAATGGTTCAATACAATTTAATGGACCAATCATCGGCCACTAAATCATGTTTACTCACTATTAATTAATTAAATGTTTAGTGATTGTTCATGTAAACTGGCAATTTAATTTGGAACTGATAGGATTCTTTCTTAATGTGTATTTACCGATAAAAAAGATTATAAGGTTGTGGTGAAAAATGTTTTTGTATTATTAGTTACCATAAACACACCTCAGAAACGGAGCAGCCTCAGCAGTAAAGAAATATTTGACAATAATAATAATACATTTTAATACATAATATTATATAATTAAACTTTATTAAAAATTACACATAATACATTGATAATTGAAATAGGAACTTATTAAAGGCAGTGGACAATATTTTAAATAATTTAATATTCAAAATAGGTTATTGAATCCCACATACACACGATATCTAATAATATATATTATATTATAAATTATTTATAACTTTAAATGCTCGATCATAATTTTATATTACTCTAATGTTTTATGAGAACTGTTATAGGTACCAGATAAAATATTTTTTTTTAAGATGTATACATACAATTTATATATTTATGTTTATATTTCATACACAAAAGTTACAAGGTAATTTATTATTAACGTAAAAATAATTTAAAACGCAAGTCATGTACTCGTACTGTGAGAGAAGCCACGCATTGGCGACACTTGGTAGGTACTTTGGCACGCCAGGCAATTATTTTTGCAAAAGGTCACAACACATAGACACCATTCCCTTTTAAATGTCTGATGAGGATTTCCCGGTAGAATTAATGTAAATAAGTAGGTAATATTATAATGATGGATATTGATTATGATATATAGTTACCGTGTCGACTATACACGAGCTTTGGACACGCAATACGTAACGTGACTGAAAGAAATTATATTAGTACAGTTACCTATACCAAACATTTACATACAGTTTTAATTAAAACGAAAATTATGTTTGGATCGAAACATCAATGATTTTACAATGACATTTTTAACATATGCTTTTGGGCTAGGTACAGATATTTAATTCTTTTAACTAATTTTTCCAAACCGATCTTGTTGTCATGGTTACTTATTAACAAAAACCTATAAATTATTTATAGAGTTTTCCTTATAGAGGAAAAATATCGAGTAACATGGTATGTTTTTTTTCAATAAATTCTTCCCTGTGCACTTTTTTAAACTGAAGGTGGGCTCAAAAATATTCGTGTGACCCTATCAACTAAAAATATTTAATATTCTCAGAGGGGCAATTTATATTTTTAATACTTTTTTGGAGTAAAAAAAAAATCGAATATAATCCTATTGCTAAACTTCTACAGAATTAAAGGTTTTATATCTATTAGTGGTAACTACCTTGGACTCGGACTCATTCTTCAAATTTCTCAGAACTATCGATGTAATCTAAGCATGCATTTGCTTTTAATAAAATATTGATTATTTTCAGGTGAGCTATTGAGTGCTGTTGATCATCGCTTTTGAATTTGAAATAATTTTATGATGGAATATTTATCATATGCATTATGCATACAAAATATTTATAATAATTGAAATACAGAAAAAAGCTTGTACCAAAGTGAGCTAAGTGAAATAATAATATGTAGTTTCTTTTGCACCCATTTGGACTATTAACACTTTTTATTAGGTTCTTGATTTTGTTTACATATTGTTTAAACATAATTTGCTTACTATCTTAGACCTTAGTTTAGTTTGTTAAATATCTACCTAATTAATTTATAAAAACTGATCTATGGCTTCATAAACTTAGTTTTAAGTATATTTTTTCGTTTGGAATATTTTATTAGTTATTAGTTATTACTATTTACAACTGAATTATTTTTTAAAATTTGAAATTGATTATTACAGTATTTTACATAAATATTTTCATTTTATTAAAGCTTCTGAAACAATATTTTGTATTTCAAATATTGGTTAGTTTTAATAAAATAAATGAAATGCTGAAATCAATCTAAGTCTTAGTTAAAAAAAAAACTATGTGAGGTATAAATTATAATATACACCAATATTTTAAAAATTATGAAAATATTCACACAAATCAGGTCAACAGTTTTATGTAAAGTAGTTTAAAAAGGCTTCTTGAATAGGATAAGAAATCGATGATTTTTAGAAAAACTTTACGTGTTTGAAATTTTAACGAAGACATTTTTTTGCAGTGACAAAATATCAAAGAACTTCCGGGTCTTCATTTAAACCAATTATCTTATGACGATATAATTGTAAAAAAGAAACCCTACGCGGGAGCTTGAGTAACATCGATCAACTGTTTAGTCCGACATTAGACGGGTCACATTCAACCAGACCCTCGATTCAAGTGTTTTGTATTTTATTCATCATAAATTATGATACCTTTATTATTTCTTTATTTTATAGCGACGCTAAAAGTTTTTAAAAAAACTACTCCAAATGGTAATTCAACGTTAAGAAAAAAAAACCTATGAATATTTTATTCGAACACTTAATTTTTATTTTTAGGAAAAGTCACTATATACATCGGTAAACGAGATTTTATTGACCACCTAGACAGTGTAGATCCAATTGACGGCGTTGTCGTAGTAGAAAATGACTATTTACAAGGACGAAAAGTTTTTGGAATGGTAAGGCTTATTTCACAAATGTTATTGTAATCTACATAATGATTTTTCAGGTTTCCACGACTTATAGGTACGGTCGTGATGAAGATGAGGTAATGGGAGTAAAATTCAGTAAAGAAATGGTATTGGCGTGTAATCAAATCGTTCCACCAATAAAAGAAGTGACAGAATTAAGTCCTATTCAAAAAAAATTAGTAAAAAAGTTTGGTAACTCTAATGCATTTCCATTTGTGTTCAATTTCCCTCCAAATTCCCCATCTTCGGTGACCTTGCAGCCGGGTGACGACGATAGTGGAAAACCTCTCGGAGTTGAATACAATATCCGAACTTATGTGTCAGACAGGGAAGATGATAAAGGAAATCAAAGATCGTCCGTCGTCTTAGCTATTAAAAAGGTATGTATTTTTCAAAAGTAGTCAATTTAACATATAAATGTGTAAATACTCAGTTACAATACGCTCCATCAACAAGAGGTCAAAGACTACCAAGTTCACTAATTAGCAAAGGATTCACGTTTTCTCACGGAAAAATTAGTTTGGAAGTTACACTGGACAGAGAAATTTACTATCACGGGGAAAAAGTTATTGCCACGCTAATCATAAGTAACAGCTCGAGGAAATCCGTAAAAAACATAAAGGTATGACGAATATATATCTCAATACGGTTACAATAGTTAGTCAAGAATTTACTATCAGTACCTATCTAACTATAATATTACCTACCTGCCTAATCATAATCATAATTATTATTATTATTAGTAATATAAATAATTAATAATCATAAATATAATTTTTGTATAATTGTATCTATATAGGTGTATGTTGTTCAACACACCGAAATTACAATGGTCAACGCGCAATTTTCTAAATTTGTCGCCAGTTTGGAAACCCGAGAAGGTTGTCCCATAACACCGGGAGCCGCGTTTACTAAACAATTCTACTTAGTCCCACTGGCATCCAGCAATAAAGACAGGAGAGGCATTGCATTAGACGGACATCTTAAGGTATCTATAATTTTCGCCACGTTGACGTACATTGAATTAAATGCATATAATATACACTACAGGACGACGACGTTAATTTGGCATCGTCTACACTGATATCAGGAGGTAAAGGTCCAAGTGACCAAACTGGTATCGTCATTTCATATTCAGTCAGAGTAAAGTTGAACTGTGGTACTCTGGGAGGTGAACTCGTGACTGACGTACCATTCAAACTTATGCACCCGAATCCAAGTAAAAAAAATTCCATACGTTTGTTGTATATGAATTTATTAAAATAAAAATAATTTTCAACTTCAGCGTCCGAAGACTGGACTGCGCCAGCCAAGCAACCACAAAAAGGAGTATTGAAGAAAACCAAGAGCTCGGACAGAATGAAGTACCAAAAAAGCTTTGGGGACGACGACGAGGACAATATTGTGTTTGAAGACTTTGCAAGACTAAGGTTGGCTGACGAATAAATAAAAAACATTCGAAAATTGGAAATTGTTATAATGTCTAAAAATTGTTTTGAATTAATGTGTTCTTTGCTTAACTCGCATTGGTAGGAAAACCGGGGTATGTTTAAACTCAAAATTATTACTATTATTATTGCAAGTTTATAATAAATCAGTTCATCGCCGTCTTCTATATAATATACAATATTTAATATGTACTCGATATTTAAACTACATTTCGATAGTGCGCTAAATATAACCTGAAATACTGGATTCGATTCCCAGCCGAATATCCCTCATAACAATGACGTCGAACGATTTTAGGGAGAATATGTCATCGGCAATAACCATTACCGACGATACCGAACCGGAATATTCAGTACTGGTTCGATTTCCGTTTTTCACACCTTTGACCCTTCGTAGCTAATATTCACATACATATCCTGTTTGACCGATACCCCACATGACTACACGAGGGATTCGATATCACATACATGTAAGTTTGGTATTATAGATGTTTTTAATTCAGAATAATGCTCTATATTACTTCCGATTTAGAAAAAAAAAATACTCGTCAAACATGTTTATGTAACATATACACTAATACAATGCATTATAATAACTGCTATCGACGGGCAACAGAATACAACCAGAGTAATATACATCCCTACTAAGTATGATAAAAATCGTACTTATTATTTGCCTAAAAACAGAATATACTAGTTCGTATTACTGTATTAGTAATTGTTAATATTATTTAAAGTGAAGGTATTATATGGCATCCCGTAGTATGTGTTTAATTTATAATGTACATACATAACATTCATTTAAAAAATATGACACAATATTAATATAATATATAATTATGCAATTATTATTACCTATGCAAAATGTTATAACAAATTATATATATTATATTGTCAAAATCATTAAAATATTAATGTAAAAGTATAGTGTATGCATAGTCTTGGAAGAGCTATTAGCATCGGAAGTACAGGAAATCCTCTCACAAACATTAATCATTTATATATAATATATATTAATCATAGCAATAAACCGTTAATATAATATCATGTTTTATACTAAAACTATCATTATTCAAATTATAAAGTAAAATCTCAAACAATTATTCAAACATATTAACTAAATAAACTTTTCTATATTATTTATGCACCTAATTAATAATTTTATAAAACTAATTAAACAATTTTTAGAAAAATAAAACCAGCAGAGTTAATTTCATAAACTTAAAGAAGAAAACAGTGACTCAAATATAAAAAAAAATTAAGTAATAATATTATTATTATTGTTACTATTACTAATAGTAATTAATAAACGTATATACTATATATTATATTATAAATATATTCTCCCATTGGTTGTTGTAAATATTAGTTAGGCATATAACCAATAATAAATTACACTATTGTATGAAAAATATTTCTTTTAAAACTGTTCTGTAACAAATACATATTAATAATATATGGTATATTATGGTACTTATGATATTTCTTATAATTACGTAATTTTAAGGTTAGGTTTAGGTGACACATTGGTCCTTTATAAGATTTGAATAATTTAAATATATGTAAGTGTCAAAAGTGGGTTATTTACGGTCGTCAATAAATTGTATACCTACCATGTAAATATTAAAAATAAATGTTACAATAAAAGTAAAAACATTGGTTAATTCTATAAGGTTTACCGACACTTATAATACTCAAATATAAGTCGTACATTTTATATATCCTACAATTTACCAAGATATATATTAGACATTGGTTCCGATATTGCAAAACTAATAGTGGTTATTTAAACCAAAGGGTTGTACTTGCGGCTACGGCAATAGAATAATAAATGTTATACATCTACTTCAGTATACAAATTACAAAGTTTTCGATTTAAGTGTTTACACTCCACATTCATTATTTAATTACTTCGAAAAGTTTACTTTTTTGGAAAATATTTAATTTAAATAATTTGTTGTTATTAATGCAAAAAACTTATAAATATTTTAAGCTAAGATGAGTGGAGTAGAATATTAAAAATTTACCACTTCAATTATTGGTCCACTAGGTACATAATTTAAAGTTTGAAAACTTTTAACTAATCAACTATCTACTCGTTTTAAATTGTATTTATATGTATCGAAGTACTACAAAAAATGTTAGGGTTTGGAATATAAAATTAAAAATATATATTGTCAATCCAAAAAGTAAAACTTAAAAAATTTTATAGTTAAAAACAGTAACAAATAAATTTTTTTCTAAAAATGTACTTTTACATTGGCATCAAATTATGTAAAAATCATAAACCACAACTATACCTAAATTATATATTTAAGAAAAGAAACTTCTTATAATGTGTCTAATAAAAACTTTAAGTTACAATTTTTGCTAATGACATTTTTTTAAAACATTTTAATGCTCTAATTATTATTTCCTTAAAAATAAATACAATAACTATTACTTACTTCAAAAGAGAACTTCTAGTGTGCTCCTATAGTGTGCTCCTAGTGTGCTCCTAGGCCTGTTATTGAAAACTGTTGATTTCTTTGAAGGTGTGGTCTCAAAGCCCAAAGGTACTGTAAAATAAATCCCCACCTAAAAAGGGTTAGAGTTGTGTTGACCCAATGACCAAAGGCGGCCGGCTCTTCTGTTAGGGTTGAGATCCCTTCAATGTTTGCGCCCCGTAATTTTAAATTTATGCTTGTGGGCATTTTTATAATTATGATTTACTGTTGCGTAAACCCATCAATCACCCAAGAAAACGGTCGGTGATATTTAATGTTTATACAGCCGGACATATCTTTATCTCTCTCTTTTTTTGTACCCACCGTGTGATATGATCATTTTTATTGAGAAAAATTTCTCACAGAATATGTTGAGTCATGTGAATTATGAGACTTGATAATAACTTTTATTAAATTATAAATTTATAAATATTCAATGATCAAATGGCACCAAGGTGAAGAATACTATTATTAGAAAAAATATAGCCTTTGCATACCTACACATTAAAAAATAATATCTCCAAGAAAGCAAGAAATATAATATTCAATATAATATCGATTTTCTTCTAAAAATGCATTTTAAAAGAATTATTATTATTTTAAAAAATTGCTTCAGTAAAAAAATATAGCATAACAATATGGTTTTTACTTTTTAGTTCTAAAATCACTTTCTGACAATTTACAACATATCCAGGTAATAAGAGGACATGGTGCTCTGCTGTGGCCTATCTATATTATGTAGTTTTTTTTATAGTTTAAGAGGTTAATATTAATAATAATAACAATCTCAAATACAGATGTGAGAATATATAAATTTACTTTCTATGATTAAAAAAAAAACTATAGTATTCACGTGGAATACAAAACGTTATAATATTTACAACTTATATAAAGAGAACTATAAAAATCAGGAAAATAAAGAAACTGGAATTATAAATACAAGAATAAGGCTTTGCACTAGTTAGCAGTAAAGACTTAATAGTCGGAAATTAATTATCTAAAACGATATTAATGTTATTATTTATTATTTTATAGCAAGCGTTGTACCCATATAATAACGAAAATATTTGGTTCTTTTGATTTGGTATTATTTGAAAATTATTTAAAAGTTGAATTTTGGTATATTTTTTAAGGAAATTTAGTTACGACTTGTGAGTTTTGGACAACTCATTGGAAATAAAAATATTTTATTTTATTGAAGGTAAGTGTATTCAATATAAATCAAAACAATCAACACATTTTTTCTCTGTTTTTGGAAATTGTAGGTTTTAACAAACAGTTATTTATTATATTATGTTTAATACTTGCGTATGCACATTGCAATTATTGTTGTTTTAATTTCACACAGGTAGAGAGAATTTTTAATAAAGAGAACTAAACAAATAATTTAGCTTTAAATATATTGGTAAGGTCAATGTGGTGGCATGTGATCATGTGATCATGTGATGTTGTTTTCTATATTAAAAAAAAAATCGACTAATCTCCGCAGTTTACTGCAGCGTTTAATTTCAGTTTTCCGCTCTCTTTCAGTTTTTCTTTTAACACCGACTACATCGATAATCTGCCTGTTTCGCTCTTGACGACTAAATGTGTTTATACGACAGTATTTTTTAATGATACCTAATACACAGGTAAACTATACGTCTATACACTCTACACATATCAATGTATCATGTCGTAGAATCTATATTATAACACCAAAACAGTGAAACCTATACCACAATCAAAAATAATTATAAAATAGACGACGGCACTGCGCGTGTTCGCGGTTTGAACGGAGAGAAAATAAGACGCGAGGTGTAACAAAAAATTACGACGATATTATAATATGTTGACGGTGCGGGACGTACAATATTATTATATTATTATTATTGTCCTTTGGCCGCTATATCGTCGTCGTCGTCGTGCTGCGCAGTGTCTGATGACACTCGATTAGGTACCGCACGTCCTGCAAGTCGGAATCGGACACCCCACACGCACACTCGCAAGCCCACACGTACCCACACGCACACACACACGCCAACCCTTTTCTATTCTAATTATGCAAAGTCGAAATAAAGCGCAGAAGGGGGAGCCGCCGCAAGTATAATGGTGTTACGGTTCCGGTGCCGGGGCCGTTGTTTGGTGATTTATTACAGTGGCCGTAAACATTGAGGCTTCACGCGTTTCTCTGCATACACGGAAACCGGTTTCCGGTGTTTTCCGCGACGGTCGGCCGGTGCCGTCCGCGGAAGGAAACGCTGCTCACCATATTTTTTGTCGTTGAACCAGTACGGTGTGTGTGTGCAACAATACCCTTCTCGCGGACTCGCGTGTGACCAACGGTCGCGCAAAACAAGGGCCGTAAGTGCATTGTAATCTACGAGGGAATTACCTAAGCTAGCGTAAACATTGAAAGGATTTACAAAACGATTTTTTGTTCTTCCTCCTCTTTTCCTGTTGCATTCTCTGTCTATCCCGCGTACGGTCGACGGTCTTACTGCCACTGCGGCGGAAATAATAATAATAATAATAATGATAATAATAGTCGCGTTCAAAAAAATAGCGGCCAGCCGGATCAAGGACTTTATTTGGGGATTAAAACGAGACGAAAAGAAGCGCATGAAGGTACGTGATGTTTTACGGCCGCGCTGGATATGCTTCGAAAAAGCAACACGTGTTTGCATCACAATGGTATACGGGTTACGGTTGGCGGTGGCGGTCACGTCGAGAGTCCGTTTCGTCCGGTCCACCAACGCGAAAACAATTTCTCCGGTGTGTTATTGATTTTAAATATATATATAAAATATATCTGAAACGTGCTGCAACGCACACATTTGTGATGCACTCGGAGATTTTTATTCCTATTATCTGCGATATAAGCACATCGAACACTAATTCAATGGTATAATACCGAATTCAATTACAGCTGTAAGTATATTTAAATATATAATATACATAAATACAGTCTGATGAAAACAAACCTAATAACCAATATTTATATTATTTTTATAAATTTTTTTATTGACTACAGAATTAATTTTAGCTCTATCAGTGTTCAAAGGTAGGTAAATTTAATTGATTACTGATTGTGGTGATAGACACACCACGTCATATTACACACGGTACGTTAATATAGTTGAAACTATTGTAACAACATAACTAATATAATATAGGTATATTAATTAATGGAGATAATATATTAAGTATATTTGTGCAATCTTCTTACAATAACCTAATGCAAACCTAAATACCTATTTTAAAGTTTAAGAACGACAATGATGGATATTAAATAATATATTATTTTATATTTTGTCGAATAAAACCTATGCATGATATATTATATAATATTAATAATATTGTTTTAATTTAAAAAATATTTGTAACTAGTAAGTAATTTAATTAGTAATATAATTTCATTTCTCACTTTATTTATTAATAGGTTTATTTATAACTCATTCATTACACATAAAAAACCATATCATATATTATTTTATAATAAATAAAATAACTTTTTTTCAGAATATTGAGAAAGTAACGATTATAAGGCAACAGAATATCCTCGATTTCTTGATGTATCAGTACTGTCTTATTAACTATCGAAACCCAATAAATCGCTCTTTATAATGAGGAGAATTCCTCAAAGTGAAACTGATATTTTATAAATGAAATATATAAGTATATAGTAGATAATATAGCCTATATATAATGGAAGTAATAGTGTACCAGTTGATTCCAGTTATTAATTACTATCGTGGAATTAAAAATTATTTTATTTTGGCGATCGAATAACAAATGAATATATTATATTATGGTATAGTTGATAGTTGATACTATAGTAAAAAGTATGTAAACCGTAAATAATTCAAGGTACGAAAATAAAAAACAACAATAATAATAGTAATAATATATCAGTTATTGTCTATAGTGATAGTATATATAGGTAGGTGTATATAAATTAATAAAGTACCGTGTAACCGTGTAAGAAAATAATTCGATTTGTGTCAATCCAATTTTTATTTGAAAATTGTTCTTACATGTTTTTTCTTTTCGTCCGAAAATAGTTGGCGTATAACAATGTACCTATATAGTGTTGATATTTTATAGCCTAATTAAGGACCGGAGCGTTAATTAATGATCGTGTTACCTCCAATGGTCAATATAAAGGGGATTATTGTATCTGCACCCTACTTCGTTCCCATCGAAACCAGTTCTGGACACTGGGTATCCATCTCCCTCGTCGAGTATTTAATTAAGAGTGCTAAACTGGTTAATTGTCTTTTGTTCACCGTGCATTATAGGCGTATACCGATGTTTGTTTAGCGGCTAAGGGAATAAGGGATGGATATTCGTCCATCGCAACCCCAACTATGTTTATGTTAATTAGCTTATAGCCTTTATTATGCGTATGAAACTTGATCTCATTATAACTATACAAGATACATTTTTTAAATAAGTAGAGAGAAAATATAAGTATCAGTAGGTATAGGTATACTCATTGGATAACACTTTTCTTTCTTAGGAAAATTGTTAAATATTTCAGTGTTCAAGTGTCGCCAAGAAAACAGAGTAGTCAACATTTTGAAAAGCAAAATTTCTTTACTGTAGGACTGATGTGATTCACGTTTGAAAAACTATCCTTAAACATTTAAGAACATTAAAGGTTATAGTTGCTTATGAAAATAAAAAATAAATTTTTTTTTAATCATGTTTTGTATCTGTTGTTTGAGTGTTATTTTCATTTCATTTTCATGTTACACTATTTTTTTTAACTCCAATGTATTAAGTATTTACGAAACATCGTTTGATTTTGTAAGTCTAGCATGATATAATATATAGGTACCAAAGTAAAGATTTATTATTGAATAAAATGTAGGTACCTGATTTTGTATTGCTGTTTAAATTACCAATGCCTGTACTTATATATCCTCACGAGTCACGATAGAATGATGCCGTTGACTATACATTTACTTTCATTAGATTATGCATATACCTGCACATCCTGCGTGCTTAATATACTATTTACTCATTATAGATTAATGTAAGTTAATAAATAGCTATCACTCAAATCATCCATACTGTCACATTTCTACAGTATACATTAACATGCGTTTAAGGATTCGAAATTTATCATTATTTATTTATTAAACCATTATTAAGTTTTAAACCGTTTTTTAAGAGACTTCTACAATGTAATACATATTACATACCTTCGTCATGTTTATTATTCCATTGTATAATAATTATATACATTATTATACACGCAGATAAAATATAACTGTACAGTTTTTTGACGTGTCAAATTGACGTTCTTGCAGATGTGACAAACGACAATTTTGTCATCACGTTTGTATAATGTCGTAACGTAATGGTAAACAGTGTATAATTGACTTATAAGTAATAACTAAGAAGCGTCTATATAATCTTCGACGGGCGGCGGTTCGTAATAATTTTCACACTATCGCCTCGCCGGCAACCGTCGGCAACCGCAGTGATTTGATCTGCATTAATTGAGCCGGCTAATAATTATTATTGGCACAATGCCTCGAGAAAAATCGGGAATATTTTTAGGCGTATGATTTAGTATGTAATAATAATTGAAATGGTATTCCGTCCTCTGCGCACTATCTTTTAATAGAAATGTTATGGTCCGCGGGGCTGCAGATCGAGAGGCGTCTCGGCGTTTACCAAATAATAATCTAAAATAAAAGTGAACAAAATAGTTAGTCACATGGACTACATTACCGCTGCAGCGTTGCGCTTACCAGCTGTTGCACACGATAGGTAATACCTATGTCAATTTATGATCTGTTGTACATTATGTACTAACTCTATAATGTATATATATATTTATATTTGATATTAACGATACATTGATGACAGGTACAGTTACAGTTCTAGCAGACCGCACGACCACAACGACTGCAGTTTTTGAAAACCGCAAACGCGGAAAAAGGCGCGGGCCCTGTATGCGCCGCGGGCCCCATCGGAAAACTACTGTGTAACAAAATAATACGTAGGTATATAATAACAATGCGTTTGAGTCTTACGAATAGTGGCGGCGGCAGTGGTCTAATATTATAAATATGCGTATTGTACGCCAGACAGTGTAAAGTATAATAATAATAGTAATAATGATAGTAATAATCACCAATACAATGGTCGTGTGCAGGCCGCGAGACACGCGGAAATCCGACGCGACGCTGATAATCGGAACAGATTTCGCTGAGATCGATTTCGGCGATTTCTCGTACCTCCAGTGCAGTGAACGCGAATGCCAATACGATTACATATACATATATTATGTGTGCGTAATAATAACCATATCGGACTCGCCGAGCACGAGCGGATAACATAGCGAATAAGACCGTCGCGAAAACATGACGTTCCCGGCCAGGCCGATCTGCAGCCATCGCTATTTGTGTCTGCTCTTGATATCGGTGAGTATTTAAAAAAAAACTATTAATCGTAAAATCTGTGATATACCTACTGCCGTAAGACATTCGTGGGTGTATACGCGACTTTTTTAAGCGGGTACGTGACGGAGGTAAAAAGCGCTCTATGTCGTGTCGAAAAATATTTCTTGCGGCCCTCGTAGTATTATTACTATCAGATACAATATTAGTACTTATTTAATACTTATGCAGATGTAATTTTGGAGTTTTGTCTATATTTATTGTGTAGTGCTTGTTCGAATAAAAATCATGAAAACCCAATGAAAGACATAAAAGGAAGGGCGCTACACATTGAAGACACTTTCTATTTTTGGAAACTTAAATTCAGAAAAAAAGAATTGACATATTTTATAATTATATGGTCATAATATGACATCCACAAACGGGATGAGGTAGATAAATGGTCATCGGTTCTCAAAATATTTTTTGAAAATCTCCTGATATGTACTAAATACTATCTGAAAATTAAAATGGATAGGCGCGAGGCCATACGGTCTAATGCTTGAGTGTCATCGTACATTTAGAACAGAGGTCGGAAACTCGCTACCGCATATGGCCCTCGTAGTAATTTAATGAATAAAAATCAATAAAAAAGATGGACTGATGATTAAAACGTTATATGTTTGTGAATGTACCTTGTTAAATGAATACACCTAACAGTTATGAACTTAAATTTGATATGATTATACATTTTTGTTTAAAATAAAATAAGGTAGTTTTATTAAAATTTGGGAAAATTCATTAATATTTATTTTTATTTTTTGGCACTTACATCTAAAAGATTGCCGATTTGGGTAAGATACCTATATTTTTAATTAATAATTTAATCGCTAATTATAGTAAGTATTATAGTACTTAGTATATATATAAATTCCGAAAATCAGAATTTGGATAAATTCATTATTAAATGAAAAATGCGGATGAGCATCAGGCATGCATGGCGAATCACTCTGTTTATTATACCGTAAACGCGTTGTGCATTATGTAGTAAGGTATCAATACTAAATAGTTTAAAAGTGTTTTTTTTTTCGTTTGCAGACGTGCTATTATTATGGCGTCAGTACGGCCATTACAGTGGTCGATCACGTGCCCAAGGATCGATACGCAGACGGAGGTAAACGCTGCAGTGACCAACGACGATATTATAATATATTATACAAATCAATATCGAATTATAATAACTGTGCATAACATGGCAAAATGTATTATTGTTAACAGCTGGCAGCAATAGGGACACCGTCGACGACACGCGCTTGCGAGAGAAAGTGGAAGACGAGGACGCGGAAAACAAGCATTTCATGTAAGCAGCCGCACTGGTTCATAATTTCGCATATATAATATAGGTATACCTATTTATTTCGAATTAACGTGTCGGAAGTCTCCCGCGATAAGAAATGGCGCATTGGTGCAGTTAATGCTATAAAATAAAAGTGAAACAGCAGCCGAGGAAATGCAAACCCCCTTTAGCTTACATAATACGACTATATTATACCTGCGTAACGATCCGCAAACGATCCCAAAATAATATCAAAATACTTTATTTTCATGCTAGAATCTCGGATATATGTGCATGACTTCACTATAATCTTTTCAGCCAGTTGAAAATTGGTCGTTATATAGATATCATATATTATAGGTATAGTTTGAAGTATTTATAATAGGTAAATTATATTTTTGCAAAAAAAAAAAATGTAGTGGAACTAGTAAAATCTATCACCGCGTGTAATTATAAAATTATGGTAAAATACCTACATGAAATATTGATTTTTAGATTGCCGTTCAATCGATTCTTTTAATTTATCTTGCGTTATAGGGACGTTTATTCGTTGCAAAGCGGACCTCAACAATTGGAATTCGGACACGTTTTCGAGGATCCAAATGTCTGGGAACAGAGGTACGAGAAAAAGGATTTCGATGCCCAACGGTACCAGGGAAAGGTGAGTTCGGTATTATATTAAATAATTAAAAAACGCTGATAACCTGGTGATCTAATTAACTTAAGATACTCAAAAACTATTAACGTTTTTGGGAATATTTCTTTTACGTAATTTTAAGTCGTTAAAAAATAATTTTTTTCTAAGACAGCTCCATTTTTAACTATTTTTTATCGTTATAATTTTGTCAATTCTTACATATTTTATAATGACAACATGCATTTTTTATTCCTCATTCCAAAGTAGAATTTTATTTTGGAGTATGTCTACTTCGATAGTTAGTACCTATATCTACTTCGATACATAAAAACAAAATTTTGGGAGAGTAAGTTATAAATTATTACTATCTATTTATAAAGTGGATATGAGCAGAGTGGAGTAGTATACATGGCCCGATATGGGTACCCTACAAAATGTTTGTCCACTACTCCACTCATCAAACATTTAAATATATTTTATAAGTTATAAGTTATAACTTATAACTAATAAACTACCTGCCGAAAATTGATTCATATTCCCCGAATAATATTCTGCTTTGGAAAAGGAAAAAGAAATTAAAATTGTTGTTCACTCTCTATGTTGTCATTTGAAAAAGTGGAAAATTACAGAATTATAATAACAAAAAATAAAATTTATTTTTCCAAAAATCTTGTTTTATTTCGACATAAAATTATTTGAATGGAATATTTTCAAAAATATGTTTTTTAATTAGTGAGTATCTTACGTTAAAATAGATCATCCCGTTGCGTCGTAAAACGTTCAATATGTATTGTGATTTAACAGGTGAAATGGGGTGACAAAGACGGCAGTTACGGTGAACAGTATTGGGATTTAAACCACGGCGGCGCTGGATCCAACGAAAACGTGAGATTATGAAATAATTAATTGTTTTTTTAAAATATTGTTAAAAATAAAAGCAACAGGTGTGTTATTTTTTGTATTATTTGTTTAGGAAAATAACGAACCATACGAAGAACAAGCTCCGATAGAATACGGACAGGTAAAATCCATAATAATAAATAAATACTAGGAAACATAAGTTTAATTTATGCATATTTTATTGTAAATTTTTATGTAACGCAATACCATAGGTACAATAGGAAATATTTTTAAAATTTTTTTAAATTTAATTTCACAGTTCATAAGCTAAAGGATTCGTTTTATTATTATTATTTTAATTATTTTAACCTATATCCGAGGTCATCAAACGCTGGCCTGTGGACGTATATTAGCTGGCCCGCTTGCCGACAAGAAATGTGTTAATTAATTATTTTTAATATGATGAATTAAATAAGTTTTCATTAATTTTCGTTTAATATTTTTATTTTGTCTTTACTTTCTTTGGATAAACATTTGAATTACATTTTTATGGCGCTAGAAAACTTGTAGAATTCCTAGAGTGGGCAGTAGCCTTCTTAAAATATTAATTGGCAATCTTTGTTTATAATATAATAAAACACATCTATTAAATTTAGGAGAGCCGTCAGAGACCCGTGATTTATAAGCCAATGATGATTACGCTCCTTAAGAATAAACCCAAGAAGCCCGTTAAAGGTGTACGGAACTATCCGAAGCGATTAATAGAACCACCAGCAGCACAGTCATCTATAGGAAGCTCCACTAAAAAAACCGCTCCTGTTTTAGTTTTCGACATGAAGACTGGAGTGGTCATGGACGAAGCCACAGGGAATAAATTCATTTTAAAACCGATAAAAAATTAAGAATTGATTAGTTATTAAATACTATTTAATTGTATACTTTTATAAATTATAAAAACACGAAGTACTCAAATAACTAGATATGAGTTATTAAATTATAATACTATTGTAAGCATAATTTTTTTTTGGCGTTAAAATTATGTTATACTTCAAATATTATATTTTAAATTCACTACACCAGTTGTCTTTATACACAATTAACTAGACCTTTTTTTAATGTACCGATCATTATCGATTTGTTTGATTAAACTTTTCAATTATTATTATTTTAATCAATTTACTTTATACAACATTCATGCTTCAGAGCACATTAAGCAAATAAAATGTAGACAAGTTTGAGAAAAACAAATATTAGATAAGTAAAGTAAGAAGAAATAATTTTCCGGCAGTAAGTCATGTGCAATTAAACTAAAAACGATTTGTAAAAGTTTTCTCTTTTTTTAACAATCACTCAATTTTTGTATAATAAAATAAGCAAATAACTTTGTATTATTAGTAATTTTACATAACGTAAAATAGTGAAAGGAATTTTTTAATTATGAGTAAATATAACCATCAAATAATTGGTATTGATTTCTAAGTTGAAAACTAAAACAATTGGAGTTAAATTATTCGTTTTTTAAACAACCAATAACGATAATTCGTATAGATAGCGGTTTGCATAAAATTTACATAATATAGGTACTATTATAGGCATTATTATTATTTTTGAATATATTTTTAAGTATTCCTGTATTGAAATACATAATTTGTTGTATAATATATCATTTATCCCTCTATATTAAATCATTTCTTCACATTTTATCGACACAAAAACTGAATGAATAGCCACGTTCGGTTATTGACATTTATGCAAAATGTAAAAATTTACGAGAAATAAAATAGGTAAATAGACGTTACTTATAAATTTTAAATTTAATATACACTTACATATATTTTACACTTACGTATATATATAATTAATTATAAATAATAAAATGCTTTTTTGTCAACTTATATTTTTATAATGCATTAGCATATTCAGTCGTTCGAGAATATTGACAGCTAATAAAAAAATAACCTATTGAGTTATAATAATAAATCTTATACATTACATAGGTAAGAAAATTATGACAATAACAATGATGAAAGTGTGCAGTGCAACATATTATATTATTATAAAATATAATATAATATTTAGAACGTATAGAAGACCTGGTCCATGACATAAACATCTGTCAAAAACTGAGAAGGTATTGATTGGTATTTTGTAACGACCATATTATATTATATTGTTATTATATCGGCCTTCTATGCGGTTATGACGTTATAAGTGACATTGTTCATTCATTCATAATAATTTAGTTGCACATAAATACATAATAAGAGCAATACAGATAATGATGGTCCCTGGTCGTTTTATTTTGTAGAACCCTATTTGATATGGTTGATACTTGAAAAAAATATAGGCACCTAATTAATGTTGTATCGGGCAGCCCATGCTCTCCGTTTAGTTTGACTCTCTTTTCCCACGACGAAAATAAATGTTACTTTCACTGAAAATTTTGAATGTATTTACTACGAATGTGATTAATTCAGATCCGATAATCAGTATCCGCAAGAATAATAAAATATATTATTGTATTACACTGTTATAATATGGTCCAAAAATCAATTACTCTGTATTTTTGTAAGTCATAAAATAAGTACCTATATATAGTTATTTGCAATACACCTAAATTACATTTTTTATGGTTACAATGTCTAGGTATAGTTTCAATTGTATTAATCATAGGCTTATACACTCGAATCAATTAACATGAAACTAGAGAATAATAGGTATGCACGTAAGGAGATATAGTTACGATTTTTTTTATATATTTATTACCTAGGTACTATATGACTTCAGTGGGAGATTATAATAGTATTAACAATTGTAATAGTTAAAAAAGAAAATCCGATGAAATCTAATTTTCGTTCTAAACGGAAAAAATAATATACATACCACTTTAATACTTATATAGAATAATTATAATGAAAATTGGGTAGCAAATATAATTTCTTATGAAACGGAGGATAAAATTTTTTTTATGTACACAACAACCATATTATTGTTTTACACTATTCATAATTTTAATAATTAGACCAGAAAGATGACCATAATTATTTGACACAAATTAGCATTATTTTTTAATCTAGATTTATGTAGTAGTATAACCAAAGCAACTATAACGTGACACATAGCCACACAGGTGATCAAAATAATTGGAAACCTTACCTATACGGCTATACGTAAATGTAGATTTTAGGTAAAGTAGGACCATAGATCAGTCATAGATCATAATAATATATACTAGTACAAACCTAACCTTAACTACTCAATACTACTAACCTAACCTATATACTAGTATATTATTATCTTAGAGTAGGAGTGTAGGACCTACGTTTCATGTTATATTGCTGTGTAAATGAGCGTTTTTTTTGTAAATTGTTATGATTTGTCGATCCATGTGCCTTAGACTAAAAAATGATTTCAACGTTCTAAGTCATATACACAATATCAATAAGATAATCTTCATGTAGGTACGAAAAGTAACAGTTATTAAATTTAAAACATTCATAAATTATTTTTGAGTAGGTAATGAGTATTACAATATTATTTTAAGACTATTATAATATATATCTGAGCTGAAAAAATACCTAATATTTTAATATTATTAATTAATAACTTAACAACTATTAGCAACAGACAGATACCTATTGGTACTCACAAATACTAAAAATTGTACACCTACCATATATATAAATGATTGATTCCGAACGAAGCTAAGATTACTAAAATATGATCAACGTTTATTACTCACGTGATAAACATAATTTCATGAGGTTTTCCAGAGAAATTTGAACTATATCATTAAGAAAATATCTGTACAAGATACATGCAGATATATATTCTGGTGTTTGATTGCCGTCGTGCTTTGCTCTCCCCTTGTATCATGATAGTGGTGTATTATCATTAACTATAAATATTTTAATGCAATTATAAACCTTCGCATACAATAAAATTATTTTTAGTAGAAATTAGTTTTCTATTGTTTGCTGTTTACAGGACTACATAAAATTATTTTTACATAATATTACAGAAAAATAATTATTAATTCAAAATTTTAAACTTATTGATGGAACATGGTAATGGGTATAATATATCATGTGAGTTTAATTTTAAATTTTTAAAACCTAAAAGCTAATTAATAAATTAATTTGAAAATACGAATTCGTAATTCATAATCTAAAAAGACTTGTAATTATCTTTAGATATTTCACTTGATCCAAAGTCAAAAATTAATAATACACTTCACAGCTCAACAATTGTGTATTAATTGAAATTATTTCGTTATAAGTATAGGTGCCTTCGTAATTTTAATACAGTATTGAATTGTCATTGTTATCATTTATCGTTCATCGAATGATGCAATTATGTATTTGAAACTAACCTATATGTAATACATTTATCTTAAAATCAAATTAAACGAACTTTATCGATTAACTTTGTGTTAACAACACACGCGCAATCATCGTTACTTAATAAATCCTGTATAGGTAGATCAGACTCTTTGTGCTAACAATGTGCGATTTGACATTTGAATTGGTCGTTTTGTAAGAGGCGGGAACATTATAATTGTAAAATAATATCATTTCTTTCATGATAAAATACAATAACAAATAAATATATTTCTTTTGAAACGTAATAGTTGGAGGGGAATAGGAGAAACCAGCCTAGACGGTTCTAATGTCAACCATAGTAAAAAGTAAATCTGTACGTTGTAGACACACGTCGAAGCAACTGAACAATAGTGATCTACTCCAACAAAATTAATTTATACCTCCTACGTTTTTTAATAATAATATAATAATATTGGTTGAACAATTTTTATCTTAATTTAACTCAGTGTTTAGTTTTAAATTGTAATCACCTTTAATAATGCAGTTTGTATATTATTGTTTGGTAAGTAAATTTAGACTTTTTCTAAAATTAAATGAATATTTGTCGTACAAAATAATATTGGCCATATATTTAGTATAATATTATATATCTATGGAGTTTGTCGTTTGTGTACGTCATGTAAATGTTTTATAGTATTTTAGTTTAAATATATTTATAATATCCATATGAACAGTTTTATGTCTTTCATTTTTGAATACTGTAAAAATAAACATAGGTACAATGTTTTTATATTATACAGTGAAACTTCCATAAAACGAACTTCAGTTTAAAGAAATGTTCTATTTAATGAATTATTTTTGAGAACCATGACCTTCATTGTTAATCATGTGTAAATTCTATTTAACGAATTCTTCTATATTAAGAATTTTTTTTATTCCCCATGAGACTTCGTTTTATGTAATTTTCACCGTATTTCCTATAAGCTAATAATGAGCTGGGGTGATTAACTAAATCGACTGTTTAAAATTCTAGGGTTCATGGTTTCAATTATATAATATGCAGTATAGGTATAGGTACTTACCCAATAATATAGTAAATATTATGCTTGAAGTTTATAATGTAGTTTATACACGTTATGTGGTTAATTCATTAACTTATACTAAGGTCTATGGGTTAATAACACTCATTACTCACATTATTGACAAAGCATCGGATAACATTAATTTCAAGAAAATTTGGGTTTAAAATTGAATTATTTATATGGGTACTCATAAACCAGGATATTATTTTTAACGTTCTATAGGTATTAACTGTTTAGTACTATTTGTATTATTTTAATAAGCTTGGTAGAATCCATTATGGTCTCAACAATTATTCAGCATCATTTTAACATATTTTAGGTTAAAAAAATATATAATTGATTAAATTATAACAATAATGGTAATATTATTTTATCTTAATTTGAGAACAGCTATAATAATATTTAATATTTATTTATTTGTACGTATTTATTGCATCTGATAACGATATTAATCGTAAATATTAGGTAATTTTCAACCTGACATGATCAACAAGATGTATCAATGTAATTTGTAAATTAAAAATCAATGTAGCATACTATTATGAAAATATTGTTAAAATATTGTTTCAGAAGAAAATGAAAAAAAGTTGAACTTTAGTATTAGTGTTTACGAATTTATTGTTGTCGTCAAACTCTCTAGGTGCCAATTCTTAATACTATTCACTTCTAATGTTTTTTTTTTATAAAGTTTTAATTATTTTTAATTTTATTCACTACTATTATATTATATTATATTTACATTTTACATTCACGTAACTAAATTTCACGTATTGGTTGTATCTTACTCTGCAGTTGTTTACAATTTACATGTAAAAATTCAAACCTAATACTGTTAGATTTACTAAGGGTACATAAGATATAACACTCACGAATTCGGAGGTAATTTCAAACTCGTCTAATATTGTCCTTCCCCATTCCATACAAGATACACGCACAATGTACATATTATATATTTGTTCACACCAGATGTGATATATATGATATATATATATTATAAATTCGTTGTTTTTTTTGTCATTTTGTCACATTGATGGCACTTTCCCTCGAGTATCGGCCCAATATTAGTGACGGTTTCCAGTTGAAAAGAACACGGCGGGGACATGTAGGGAAAAACGCACTAGGTATAATCAACGGACGATAAAGAAAAGTAACATGTTATATGTTTTCTTGGCCTCCTTTTCTTTTTGATCCGCTCGGGCATGTGGATACTGTTGCACAATCAAAAACAAAACGAAAACATATAATAATATAAATCACAAAAAATCACAAAAAACACATTAACAATAACACTGGTCGCGTTGATCTCATAAGGTACCCGCCCGTTGTTCAGATGTCACGTTTAATGAAAATCAAACGCATGTATACTTTTACAGGTGTTCCTCTCGACCGTATCCGTCGCGGTATTATTCGAAGTCAAAAAGATATACGTCATCGAACGCGATTTCAAGACAGGTATAACTAAACACATTATATTATTTTTTATTATTTTTTTTTTTTACTGTACCTACATAATCATTATCACTGTGTGTCATAGGTAATGACATAATAGGTAGGTACCTACATTATATATTATTATAATTTATAATTTAATATTGGTAGTAATAATAATATGATCCATATATAGTTGCAGCTTGAAAATTTCAGGGTATATTTAAATTGTTATATTTTATTGCAGTAGTACGTATAAGCGTTATACGAAATAATGTACCTACCTATTTACGTGTTATCGCTGACACAAATTTTGGCTTTTTTTTATTATTTAGGTAATGACCTGCAGACGTTAATATATATCATGATGTTGATCGTTGAAATGTATACGTGCCTATACGATATGTATATTATGCTAAATATTCGATAAAAGAAACAACTAACTAATGTACCTATATTTTAAGTTGTAACTGCCCCGATCAACTTTAAATCAATGAATAAAATATTTCAAAATAATCTCGTACGTTATTTTACCTGTACGCAAACCAGTAACCCCAGAAGGTATAAAACTCGGTCGAATACAATGACCGTCTGCATATAGCTGTTCGGGCGAGCAATAAAATCTGACGGTTCACGTTTATGGGGTAGTCAAAAAATGTCTTGTTAAATAATAAAATGTCCGGCTATTATTGCGTATATGGCAGAACTGGATTTAATGTAACGGCCGTGGCCGTTTTCGCAACATAAAATAGCCGTATAATATATATAAAAAAAAAAACTATATGTATGTAAGTCGTACAGGTTCGAATTCACGAATTGTGTTATGTCCATCGCTTCGACTATAATATATTTAGCGCACGTTCTGCGATTTATGTATAATATTCGTAATATAACAATATAGAGATAAGTCGTTTAGTATATTGCAAGCTATGATAATCGTTTCTCAATGGTATAATATACGCGGTATAATATGTCATATACTTGTATAGGTTCATTATTTGTATTCTGCAACTGTGGTAATAATAAGTAATAATCGGTCAAATACACTAGGGTAGGTATATGTGTGATTATTTTGCGGTGTTTCCGAGTTGTGGTCAAAGTAAAAAAATATGGAGGTAAGTATACTACGGAGTTGTGGTAGCCCGATTGCGAATTAAACGAATGGCGGTCACTATTATAGGCAGAACCCGAATGTAACGACCTAGGTTGTAAAGTAAATCCCTGAAATAATAATGTATTTTATCTTCCCGCATACGTCAGTACCAAAGTAGCTAAGTGTGGTTGAAAATTTAGTTTTTGATTAGCATAATGATGACAAAAATAGTAAACAAATAATTAAATAAAAATTTAATTAATATAGAATATTTAATTTCTATGAGTACCTACAATCAATATATGATAGATGTGCCGACGTGAACTTCACATAGCTACTCGTTAATTCAAGCAGTTTCATATTGTTGAAATTGCGTTGTACTAAAAAATGTTGTTTGTCTGTTGAAGTTTAATTATACCATGAGCACGTGAACTGTTAATTAAAAATTTTTGTTGACTTAGACTTTATACATGAAATCAAGAATTGTTTAAGTATTCGGATAAGAGTGGTAAAACTAAAAGGTGCTTGTTGAGCTTAAACTTTAAAGTGAAAACGATCATAAGTAGTTCGTTCGTATAGTAGAAAAATCAGTCTATTGAATATTAGTGATCGCGATCATACTACAATATTATGTTTACTACATTTGGGCATCTAGTTTTAAGAGGATTAAAGGCAAGTAGTATAGTACGTTTGTATGTTCTGAGCCAGTCCGTTATTTTTTCCTCGGTAATTTATCAACATGTTCAAGTGGCAATGTCCTCCTTAGAGCACACCGATTTCACTGTAATACAAATCACGGGGAGATTGTACACTCGTTGTCCACCTATTTGCCGCTCACGCAAAACATTTTATCGTATGACATTTTACAGGGAGATTTCACATTTTTTGCCTACGAATTTCCGCATTGCACAAAATATTTGTCGTACTTTTTTTTTACAGGGAGATTGCACACTCAAAATCGGTTTTGCCGCTTACTCGAAAATATTTACCGTATACACACCAAAACATTTCTTTTTTTTTGTTGTTGTTAAATCGTAATATAAATTGAAACAATTATTTCAAGTAAAACACAAATTATTATTTAAGAATTATTTTTTAACAGTTAAAAATAACAAAACTTTTATTATAAAAATTATTCTTATAATAAAAATAATATTTTAATTAATAATTTGTGTTTTACTTGAAATAATTGTTTCAATTTATATTACGATTTAACAACAACAAAAAAAAAAGAAATGTTTTGGTGTGTATACGGTAAATATTTTCGAGTAAGCGGCAAAACCGATTTTGTGCAATCTCTCTGTAAAAAAAAAATATGGCAAATATTTTGTGCAATACGGACTTCGTGGACAAAAAATGTAAAATCTTCCTGTAAAATGTCATACGATAAAATGTTTTGCGTGAGGGGCAAATAGGTGGACTACGAGTGTACAATCTCCCCGTGATTTGTGTTACGGTAAAATCGGTGTGCTCTAAGCAGGACATTGCGGCTTGAACATGTTGAAATTACCGAGGAAAAAAAACGGGCTGGCTCAGAACATACAAATGTATACTATTAAGGTAGATTGTCTAACATGTCTAACATTGTCCATATCTAAACCTACGTACGAGTGTACGAGGTACCACATTGAAATTTAGAATGTGTTCTATTCCAATAACGTACAAATTGATCTATTAAAGGAATACAAATTCTGAAAACATATTTTTTGAATTTTTCGTCAAGTCTAAACTTGAGATCGACTCCCTCACATTTTCGATTTTATTTTTCTAAACCCTATAGAAAACGTTATATTAGTAAGTAGAAATAAAAATTTTAGAAGAAAAAAGTTCAAAAATGTGGGAAAGTCAATCACAGTAGTAGACTTCACGAAAAATCTTCTATACCTACTATAAAGTTTTTTTCTTCCTTAATTTTATCATTGTCCCTTCTCGGCTCTCGTCACCATGGTTTTATATTTTTTTTACTCAGTCCTTCTACCAATTTTTATTTAAGAAAATTGAGTACCAATATTGGCTTTTCGCACGTGTATCATAGTTAAAACTACCTACTATCATTTCCAGTCCGGTGTAATAAAACGATTAATATCATAAAAATAGATTTGTTTACAAAGTGAGGTGTATGAATGATATCGACCAAACCACTTTTTTCTAATTTAATTTTTAAATAATAAATTATATTTTTAACATTATTGTCAAACTTTCAAATTACATTTTTGGAAATATTAAGGAAAGAATTCAAGTTAGCTTGAGCTATCAAAAGTGGCTCGGATCAGAACGGTTTTCAGATGTACCTATACATCACGCTGAATTCAAATCTGTTATTATAATATTTATATACAAAATTACTAAATCTATCTGATGGGAGGTGCAAAATGGGTAATTTTTACTGTGTCGCAAGTGTGAAAGACAACAGAAAGTACAAATAACGGTGCCCAATGATTTAATTTTTCTCTTGAAACCTGAAAGAAAACAACACACACAAACACCTTTAATATTATGCTTGACTTGTACCGTTGACAGGTCTGTTGAGAGCTCGCAGGCAAAACGTACCGGTGCAGTCACACACCGTGGCCCGGATTGGAGGCCTGCAGGACAATCACCATCATCAGCATCAGCAAAATATGTTCACGGCGGCGGTTGTTTCGCCGCCGCCACTGCAATCAGTGCCGACGGGTGGCCAGTTGCAACAGCCGACGGACCTGGCGTCCACGGTAGACCTGACGGCAGACAGCCGTGCCCCCATCGACTATCTGACGCCGCCGCCAAACGCCGACTTTCAGTTCCCGCAGCAGAGCTTTCCGGCCGGCGAACCTACGACGCCGAACCGGCAGGAGTCACACGTGCAAAACGTACAGGCGCCGCCGCCACCGCCGCTCGTACCGCTGACCGCACCGTCGGCGCCCGTGGCGGTGCACACGTCGCCGTTCACACCCGCCGGCGGCGGCGGTTTTCCCTCGGCCCAGGCACAGCCACCACCGTCGCACGGGACGTCACTCGGTTCGCACGTGGTGCAGACATCCTCGCCCAGTAACCAGGTGCACAGCCTGACGTTCGCCAACCCACCGCTAGAACAGTTCACTCCGTACACGCCGTCGCTGCAGGTGAACAACGATCCCGCGGCCGGCCACCAGCAACAGCAGCAGCAGCAAAACGGCGGTCGCTGGGAACTGGGATTTGATGCTAGCGAGATACTCACGCCCCCGTTCTTGGGAGGCCCGGAACATCCGTCCAGCAGTAGCGGCCAGACGTTCTTCCAGCAAGATTTCGGGCAAGAGACGGCGAGCTCGGTGCGCAACAACAAACAGTACCCTGCGAACAGTGGTGGGTCTCTGTTCTTCGGCGGAGGCGGAAGTGGCGGTGGAGGTGGTTTTGACGCCTCCTCACCGCCCAACACCAAGTTCACGCCACTAGACGCCGTTATACGGCCGTCGTCTTCCAACAAAAACGTGTACTGGGGCACGCCGAAAACTGCTCAACAACAACCGCTCAGGCCGCCACCCTCGTTCGCCGAACCGAATGCGTTCCGGTTCAACAACAACAACAACAACAACAACCATTTGCACCAACTGCACCACAACAATCATAACCCACACCATCACCACCAGTACGTGGACGCGTTCCACATGCCGTTCACGGGCCAGTTCGACGGGCCGCTGTCGCAGGGCACAGTCGCCGATCACGTGGTACACAGTTCGTTCAGGATCAAGCGGCAGCTCCGGGACGCGGGACCCACGTCACCGGAAGAGCGATCGGACGAGGCCGACCGCCGCGGCGACGACGACGATCGCTTCGGTGACCGGAAACCCGTTTACAGTTTTGTCAAGACGGACAGAAACGGAAATTTCAAATGGAGCGTCCGACACGGTTACTAATACAGTAATACCCATATTATAATATATAGGTCACCACCGCTCAATCGTTACGATTATATATATACCTACCTATATTATATAATATTATGTAATACTACAATGTCATATATATATTATTATACACAACGCGTTCCGTGTAATTATTTTGTATTAAACGTATTTAAAATGAAAAACGAATGAAAACCAAAACAATTTTCACATCGAAATAATAAAAAATAATACTTCCAATTGCGATTCACATATTATATTATTACACTACTGTAGAGCGTCTGTCTAACAACTACTAACAAGCATATTAACAGTAACAGAGTAACAGAGGGCGTAGGTACCTGTTTGAGGGGCCTCGGGACAACAATTTAGGCAGTTTTTAATTTAGTTTTAGATCTTCGTCCGGGATATATATATTATTATTGTGCTTCAGTTGTAAATGATTGCCATTGCGTGAGTGAAATTTAATGCGGGTACCTGCACTCGACTCGTACGCGCATCACATGTCAATAACTCGATAACAATATAAAATTTGGTTAACGTTGTCTGATTTATAGATTCACAAAAAATATTTGAATTCACCAGAAAAATGTCTATGGATCGTATTAAACACTTTCCGTTTTTAGTTTTAATTTTAATTATGATTTGAAAAACTCAATTTTTCAAGTTTGCAATTACAATTTACAACAATATAAGATTTAATTTTTATTAAGTGTTCCGTACCATCTATAGACAATTTTTGCCGAGTTTAAATTTTTTTCAGAATCAAAATCGAACAACGTAAACTAACTTTAATTTTGTCAGAACTTAAGGTATTTTAAGCTAAAATGGACGGCAGTAGCAACGCCTATTAAATAAACATATCATCATTAACCAATAACCGTGTATGAGAACATAAATAACGATGATTAATTTTCTGTCGACGAGAACACAGTAAGTATGTACACTTGAAATGGTGAAATGGCCAGGGCTGTAATTAAATATGAAATTAACATAAAATTACAGTGTCAAGTCCTGCCCTCCGATATTTGCAAATAACAAAATAGGTAACTTATTTATAAATTAGCTAAGTAAAGATTTACTTGAAAGTTTTGTGTAAGAGACAAACGACTTTTTGTTGTTCTTGCAGGGAGTATTAAAATATTTAACCGATACTAATTTACCGAGTAGGAATTTCCACCTGTTTGCCAAAAGTGAAAGAGAATCATGTTTAATATTATTTTTGCAATTTCTCCATAATTTTTTTTTTCTTTTGTTTTTATCTCCCTTAAAATAGATGGGTAACTTTAAATTTCTAAATTACGTACCTACCTATATTGAATATTGTTATTCGTCATTACATAGCGTCAACGTTTTTGATAAGTACCTACCCATATAGGATAGTTTTCGTGAACGACCCATATATCTATTTCATTGTTTAACACTGTATATTACTGTAGTTTATTGAAATTGGAAAAAAAATAGAGTTAAGCACCGACTAGAACCATTTGTTATAAGTTATTATACGTTCTATATAAAGAGCTTTTCATTGGCGTTGAGGTATTTACGATAGGTAGGTATAAGTATCTAAGTGATTTATTGACTCGTGTGTATGTATAGTATGTGTATATACTTCGTGAAAGTAGATAGGTGGATCGTGGACGGTGACAGAAGTCTTTATACGCATGATATCATATCGAAACATTAAAATAAAATGTGTGATAATTTTAAACGTAATCGTAGACCAAGTTTAATAGGTAGGTGTATGAATATAAAATACTGTATAATATTATTATATTACTCGTGTAAGTGAAAATTAAATTACATTGGTGCGAGTTTTTTTAAGATGATTCTGCCGATTTAAAACCATTGGATTTGTCGGTGAAGAGTTCATTTACGTCATGTCAAGTCAAGTCAAAAAAACCGTACAAATTATTTTGCGATGTTTGCGCAAAGGGTTTTGACAGACCGTCACTTTTAAAAAGACACGTAAGAACACACACAGGTGAGACGATAATATTATATAATGTAATAAGTATGATTTTTTTTACAGAAAAGAACTATTAGATTTAGATTTTTACAAACATATCAAACTATAAACTAATATACAATAAGTAAGAGCTCCTTAAATTGTAATCTTCTATTTTACGGCCTTACAGGAGATTCTTTACTAAACGTCAAACTATAGAAACATTTTTAACACGTCCCTAAACAAAACTGTTGAAACTTGAAATTTACCTACCTACTCATTAGTTATTAACTATCTATCTATTTACATAATATACAAAATAAAATATTGACGGAAGAGAGTAAATTTGTTTGGACTTTTTTTTTTTCTAAAAAAGTTGGTATTAGGTTACCTATCTAATATCTTAAAAAAAGATTCTCTGTGAAATTATAAAGCTCTGATAGAAACCATTGTCGAATTTCCGAATTATTCTATAATCATATTTTTAACGCTATCTACAGGATAATAACCTGTTTAATTTAATATAAATTATAAATACAATATTAATACCAATACCTATACTTACCTATTACTTGGGTATACCTAACGTCCTAATTGTTCATATTAGATTTTTAAAGATCACCTCTGGCAAGTGGCTGATTTTTTTACCACGAGATCACAATACTATTAATTATTATTGTGATTCAAATTAATCATCGGGTACCTACCTAGTACCTACGTATAATATTTATTACAATAAAAACTTGAAAACATTTCCTTGCATCCGCGAAATCGAAATGCAATTTAGAAAAAATATCGAAGACCATGAAAATAAGCCAAACCAATATAATTATAGACCAGCCTTAATTATTGATAAAATCGAATTAATCGATAAATTCAAATGATGTTTTTGCCTTGTGGATGTTCACAGGAGAACGTCCTCACGCTTGCGCCCAGTGTGACAAAGCGTTTTCCACGTCTAGCGCGTTGAACACCCACAAGCGCATACATAGCGGCGAGCGGCCACACGCTTGTCCAATTTGCGGCAAAACGTTTACGGCCAGTTCGAACCTGTACTACCACAGAATGACGCATTCCAAAGTAAACGGATGGGTCAAACCATTAGAACTTTGAGTACATTAATAATTACTAAGTATAATAACAGTATATATTGTTGTAAAACTTGTAATACTAAGGGTTTAAGGGGATTCGATACCGTGATTTCCTGTCTTTGTCTAACACACGCGCAACATATGAATTCTGACGTGTTTTTTGGCAAACGTACCGATTGATGTAGTGAAGCGATAAGAATTCTGAAAACAGATTTGAATTTGTCGTCAAGTCTACTTGAGATGATCGCTCAGTCCACATATTTTATATTATACCCCAAAATCCTAAAATTATTGTATTACTAAAGAGTAATTAAAAAAATTTCATATTTCATTTTTTGGAGAAGTTTAAATCAAAAAATCAAAAATGTAGACTGGCCGATTTCAAGTAGACTTGACGACAAATTCAAATCTCTTTTCAGAATTCTTATCACTTCACTGTATCAATCGGTACGTTTGCTAAAAAACACGTCTGAATTCATAATATGTTGCGCGTGTGTTAGACAAAGACAGGAAATCACGGTATCGAATCCCCTTAACCGAGCCGACAAAATAAAATAGCGACCAGCTCGATTTTTGAGTTTAGCGCAACAGCAATAAAACACAACCTTTCTATTTTTACCAAAAAAAAAAAAAAATGGAAATAGTACTAGACGAAATATTACATAACATTACCTATGTATTATATTCATTATTTACAAATACAGTTTGTCAGATGTTGCAACACTTGCTTACACCTAAATAGACAAGTACCTAGTGTGGAAACAGGAGCAAAACAGGAAACCTACGTGGCTATGTCCCTAATCCATCCCTATATTGGCTATATTGTCTACCTACCACTTTTGAGCGGAGACGAAAATATCTTCAGAAACACGAATACTGTGTCGTGGTCGTCGGTTAGGATAATATTGTCACGGAAATGTTTCAATTTATTTGTGTCTCTCATTTTTAAAATCGATACATAGTTGCTGTATTTTCGGTTTGATGTTCCTGACATAATGGTGTACCTACATGTTACAAAACAAAAACATCTCACCGTAATAATATCCATAGTGAATAATGTTTCAGTTTAAACATCCTGGTGCGAATATAAATAAAATATTATTTTTCATTTTCAATAATAAACATACATCGTACATACTTTGTATTAAATATTTGAATAGGTACCTACATTATTTATTATCTCATCGGGTCTGAAAAAATATAATATAAATATATAATATTATAATGCGCTACCGACAGCACCAAAACAGCGTTGGCAACAAATTGATTTGAGCAACAATCCAAGAACGAACTAATAAAAAAATTTTCACAGGTCATAAGTTCAGTGTTGTGTATTTATGTATTTAGGTAGTAGGTAAATTGTACTTATAAGTTATATTATGTTCGTACGCATAATCAATTTATGTGCCACATAAAACATGTGACATGTAGACTTACAGTAGAGTAGTATAGTCTAACTTGGTTGACTCAAAATCGTCAATACTTCAAACTTTTCCCCCCGTCCCTAGAATGTCCTATTTTAATAATGATTTTAAAATAATAAATAATTAATAAAATAAAGTAAATATTGCAATTTTTAAGTGAGTGTAATTATATATTTTGTCAGCTTAAGCTAAAATATTATTTCTATGAGATTTTTGTTAATGAGGTTTCTAATATTAAATTATAATAGTAGTTACCTAAGAATTATAGTTTTTTACTTTATATGATTAATATTATAGATAAATTTCTCCTGTTATTATGATTAGATTTATTTTGTAGAGATATTTTTACCAGTTATTAAACCCACAAATACACAATAATAAATCATACTTGAAAATACAATAATGCAAAGTGGACAATATGGTTTCAGGTAAAACCACACAAGTGTAATACGTGCGACAAGTCTTACCCAACACCGGGTAACTTGCGCGCCCACATGTCATCACACTCTGGCGAATGGACATACCACTGCAAAACATGTGGCAGAGGTTTTGGAAAAAAGATCAATGTGGAAAGGCACGCTAAGACATGCTGCAGATAAACCAAAATATTACAACCATAATCAACTATTTAGATATGAATTATTATATTATAGAAAATATAAAAAATATTGTGTGTTAATTTAGTCTTCCGTTGGTACATCAAGTTTTATTTTTTTACTAGCGTTTTTCTCTTCATCTAGAGATGAAGTGTCCCGTTTATTGTTTTTGGAAATTTTGCACAATGATGCTTGCGTGTGTGACGAAGTGTCCTGTTTAGTTATTTGTCTTACAACCATGGTAGCATAATTGGAGGGGCGCAGGGAGAATTCAATCGACAATGATTTGAAAGAACCATCTATGATAAAAGAATTTTTTTAAATATTAAAATCATACTAAACAATTTAAATATTTTATATCATTTACACTCACCTGATACAGAAATGAATGGTTGTTTATTTTCTAATACTTCAATATCAGACAATAACAAATCGTCATTTAAGTCGTTATGATTAATGGTAGCCCAGACTAAATCTTCGGCTTTAGATACAATACACCTATAAGTGCCTTTTAGTGAAAACAGTCTACAAAATAAACACATTATAATATGATTAAAATAAATAGTAATTATATGGAATAAAAAATTTACTTGTTTTTCTTTGAAAGCTTTTCAGAAGTTAGGTCATCTTTTGCTAAAAGATCAATATACCATTTTCCTATTTCATTATCGGGATAGCTGACATCACAACCTGGCAGTGGATATACAACATCAAAAATTGTATACTTGGATAAATTTTCTTCTGATATGGTTTCAACTTCTGGAAATTTTACATTATTTACATCAATTTCTTCTTCTTCTTCCTCTTCTTCATCTTCTTTGTTTTCTTCTCCATCGATAACATCAATAAGGACTTCTTTTAATTCGTTGTCCTTAAAAACTAAGTCTCCCACAATTGGTTTCAAACCAAACTTTTGAATACGTTGCGACACTATTTTGTTCCATATTAAACTCTGATAAGAGTGAAGATACAATAACACCAAGTTTCTTGGAATCTACGACATTTATAATAACTCAATTAGACAGTATTGATAAACACAATAATTATTCATTTTCTTACAATTTGAAAAGCATTAACATAGGCCTTAGGACCATTGAAAGCCAATGATCGTATTATTTTTGCTTCAACTGTGTAATTTTTTTTTGATAGTTGTTTTAAAGCCAGTTTTGGGTCTCTTGTTTTCCACCATACTGATCTGGCCCGATCAGTGTCATTCTCAAATGCACTCTCTAATGGTCTAGGTTTCAAAATATGCTCAATAGCCTTAACATGAAAATGAAATATATTAATACATGACTATTACAGTATTTTTATATAGTAAATAGTAGTGGCTCATGCTAGAGTGCACAGGAGCATATGAACTACCCAAAAAAATAGCATTAAAAATTATTAAATCTCTACAGTAAATTATAATTGGTTAGTAGGCAGTCTGTAATATAAAAACTGTTTATTAGAAAAGAAAAAGTTTTTGCAGTTTTTCATGCTTACAAGAAGAGTATCTATAAACGATTAAATAATTTGCTGAGTTCAAATATAAACTACATGCATCGACACGTTGGCTAGAAAATGTGGTCGTTTAAACCACATTTAATGTGTTTACCAGATTAATGTTGATTGTGTCGCCCTGTTAAGCCGATCGTTCAAACGATAACAAGCATTGGCCCTCAACTGACACCACTGTACTCTCATGTCAAAGTTAACAATTATCAATAATATACAAAAACAGAATAAAATAATATTGAGATAGTGATGTTAACTTATTTTTTTCTAATTTATTTTTATCTTATCATGATTAAGAGCTTATATACCTTAAAAAAATTAAATGTTCTTAGATAAGTATATTATTTTGGATAAATATCTATAACAAAATTAATTTTGGTACAATATATATATTATATTGGTATTTAATAAAATAATTGGTGCACTACCTTATGCGAATCTCACAAGCCACCACTTATAGTAAACAATGCTAATGATATTTATACCTCTTCACAGTTACCACAGGCCAATGATTTTCCGACAACATAGGTGGGGGACACTACTGAACTACCAAATCTTTGTAAACCATAGTAATTAATGAACCCATGAATTTTTAACATTTCAATAGCTTTAGATACTTCTTCATCATTTCCTTTGATATTTCTAAAATAACAAACATTCATATAAACAACACGATATTGTAATTAAAAAAATAACAAAAACCATAATATTTTATCTTTCATACCATTAATACAATTAATTATACATCATACACAAAGTATATAGATTATAGAAAAATTATTGTTTATATTATATTTAGAAATATTTATTATTTTTTCTATGAACAATATTAATTTTAAAATAAGAGTGTAAAAATTACCTTAGAACAATGCGAAATCTATTTCCTTTTAGATCGCCTAATTTAAGAGTAGAATCTTTGTAAATATAGTTACCAGTCCATATATTTCTGGCATTAAGTTTTGCTACATTATTGGCATTTAACTTTCGAACTGATAACATTTGAGTTGTATTCCCACGCTTATCTTTAGTACCAGCATGTTTAATTGTATTAACTTTCACTCTAGAACAAGTACAAGTTTTATCAAATAAATGCTTAGTTATACACTAGAACATCCAAAATTATATTGTCATCACATAAATAATAACATTTCAATTGTTTGCAAATTACTATAATATGGCTAGCTAAACTAGAAGCTTGACTATTGTGTGCATGGTGGCAAATTATCATAAGGGTATGACTACTTTCCTGCGTAAAAAAATTTCAAATGCGCGTGATTTGTTATAAAAACAAAATATTTTATAATATCTATACAATGTACATTTAGTTAGGGTACTCAAAATTCTTCATATAACCGCTGAAATACAGCTGTTGTATAAGCTATTTGTTGTTTTATGAAAAAAAAGTGTGACGAGGATCACATAAACATTGGAATATTTAGAACATCAAGACTGCACAAAAACGACCACCATGGACGTGACAGTCAAGCTTCTAGTTTCGCTGGCTGTACCAAAACTTGTATGTAGAATTTTAACATACTAATTTAAATAATTAACAAAACTATATAATAACATCTAGTAGATACAATTAAGAAGAAATTAATATTAACACGTGTTGTCTCCATCTTACAAATTTACAACATTACGAAAATGCTCGTACAGAAAAATTAATTTAGTTGTTAGTATCAATATCATAGAGAATTGGACTACTGTCAAAAATAAAAGTAAGAATATATATATATATAAGTTCTTAAATTTTACCAGTGACGGCTCACGAGGAAAGTACTATGTAGTAGATGGTGCACATTAAAAGGATGTCATGCTCGTGTGCACCTATAGGTATACATGAGTTACCACTGAATTTTACTATAACAATTATATATAATAAATAATAGTTAAAATCAAATAATGTTTGATGTTTATACAAAACGAGTAATAAAAAGAAATCCAAATATTACCTTAGTTGTTTTGAAAGAATGCTCACTACATTTGTAGTGTCCATGTTGCATTTGTGTAAAGCGAAATGGAGATATTCAGGTCTAGATTTAGGCCATGTCTGTCTCTCTGGAAAAAAGTTATATGATATTAAAACTTAAAAGTGATAACTGTTAAGTAATAACTAATAACACTATAGAATTAAAATGAATCAAAGCAATCTGATTTTTTTAATGGGGTACAACTACCGTCTAACGAACTACCATTTAACAAAATGTTCGTTTAACCAAAATATAATACCAATTTTATCCAATTCTATTTAAACAAAATTCTCTATTATACAAACTTCTTTAATGCCCCATGAGCCTTCACAATATAAAAGTTTCACTGCATCTTTAACCTGATATTTCCCTCAAAGTACAATAAATTATATTATATTCATGTAATCTAGTAACATAACTAACCATTTTTAACAAGTGTAGATAATCTAACAACTATAAACTGTTTATCCTGATCATCCTTTTTAGTGTTAGTGCTAACTTTAGCACCATATTTGAATTTTAAAAAATTGTGTATAGACTTGCGCTGTTCTTTAGTTAATCCATCCACCTGAAAATTATTTAGAAATCAGAATAAAAATATGTTTATTGTTTCGTTTTATGATAAACATTACATTGATTTCAATACTTTTGGTACTATGTAATTCTACCAGTTCTTCAATTTCCTTTGAGTATTTCTCACATAAACCAGTTTCATCAATAACATCTAAACACAATCAATAAGTTAGTAACTTAAAAGTAAATGTATGTTAATTTTTTTCTATGAATTACCTTTTAAAGTAGTATCTTCGGCTTCTTTTTCTGGAACAGTGCGGCTTGTAAGACGCACAACAGTCCCATCCAACGCAATTTCATTCACTTGAAAATCAGACAACCTAAAAGGTGCATTGTTATATAAATAATGAGTAAAAAATAAAAAATTATTTGGTATTTTATTCACCTGTGCTTCAGTATACCAGAAATTCCAGGAACAGATGTTGTAAATTCTGTAATACCTACATCCTTTTCTTGAAGTCCTTCATACAATACTGTCTTTACAGGACCTGATTATAAGCATAAAAATTTTATATTATATTTTAAATATATTTAACTTGTCGATAGGTGTAATTATAAATTTATACGAGAAATTTTCTTGAATGAATCTTCATTGGCTTCATTAATAATTTTGATACTTCTGTCCAATTCTTCATCTACAGCGGTACTCATTTCAAAAAATTAACAGAGACTTTGTCAGGCAGACAAATGTATTAACTGTTAGGTATAAAAAAGAAAAATTAGAACTAAAAATGTTTCAAAAAATCGTAACACTGTTTAGCAAAGTTAAAAATTTTAAAATAGTATAACCCAAATGTATATTATGATTTATAATAATCACATTATGAATGTGTAGATATGTTTGTCCGTGGTGTAGATAAAAACAATGATTTATCAACGGGTGTGAAGTTGGGGTACCAAGGCTAGGGTACCAAAAACAAGTGATAAGAAATCTTGTATGCACGGTTGCATCTTATCGGAATTCAAGGCGCATAAGTGCATAACCTTTATATTGCCGTAAACCACAAGATGGCGCCGTTAAATTAACCATTAGCATTAAGTAATCGGCGACCGCCCATCCCAGGGTACCGTTTTTCGTACTGGCGCGTGCAATTACCAATGCGCCGTTTTTAATTTTTTTCACCGTGTTCCCGAAGGTGGCGCACAACTTCAAACAAAATCTACGATCATTTACTTATCTTTATTATCATGAGCCACCATCACGGACTAAGATAGTATCTTAGTCCTTGGCCACCATAAATTGGTGGCTTCCAAAAATTGAAGGCAAATTAAAATAGGTAGGAGTAAGTATAATTGTATCAATTATACTTACTCTCATATTATTATCGTGAGTTTGGTAAAACGTGGTATTTTATATATTTGAATGATTCAGTTCTCTTTCGAGAGGAGTTTTTTTTGTTATTATTTACATGATTTTATAATGTTAATAGTATTGCTTTAATTATTTTAAAATGTGTTACATGGATCTTTCTATTTTATTATTTTAATTTTTCACGCTACATTTAAGTATTTAAGAAGTTCGTTTTAAAATTATAGCATAATAACTCAGAATGTTTATCTAATGAGAGTTACAGCATGCGAGCCATCTTGTGTTAAAAATTGTCATTATATTCATAGGCGCCGACTCCATGGCGGCAATCTATTATGTCGTCCCCGTTGTGTACAATAATAATTATTTGGTTAAAATACCAGATTATGACATGAAAATAATCATTAGAACATCGACGATTGTATATTTGTATATTACCTAAATACGATCATCTATAATAATCAATAATTATAAATACCATAGATCGCTCGATGCTCACTACCATTTGGTTTTATAATTGGTCTAAAAATACATCTGTCATTTAAATTTTTCCCGAAATATATAGACGGAACTGATTTTATTACTATTATCCTTACTATTATAGTATATAAACTAAAAGTTTTCAATTCAAATAATATTTTTTATAAATTATAAACAACTATATTTTATAGTTTCTACGATGATATATCTAAGCATCAACGCGTCGACACCTAGTCGACCAGATGGAAATTCATTGCAGCGACACAGTAACGCAACGGCAAATAGACCGCGGCTTAGTCATCCATAGTATCCCCTTTTTTTGTATTGATTCTTCTACAGTATAATACCTAATACCTATTCGATTATAATTTAAATAAGTAGTAAATAATTTTAAAAAAATAAAAGCAATAAAGAAAATTTAAATAATATACATGCATAATATTTTATTTTGCACCCTAGAGGAGTATTAAAATAGAGTTAAGAGACAATTTGGTAATTACCCCTCCCGGGGAAATAATTAAAAAATAGCTAGATGACCCATAAAATAGTCAATACATGTATGGGGAATTTGTCCAAATCGACTGCGGCAAGGCGGTAATAATAAACCTCATATTATGCCGCCGCCGCCGCCATTGAGACTGAATCTTGCCTGTACGGCTGTACATGATATGATTCATTAATCATTCTGAACGCAAGCGGACAAGTCGTAAGTACAATGTTGATTGTTGAATACTACCTCTAGTAAAATATGATATATTTAATATTTTACGTATCTTTATACACGAATTAAATTTTAAATAAATGTAATGATTGTACCTATTCAATTTTTTAATACGAATTAATATTTAAAAGAAAACAATTTGATGAAACACATATTCTATAAATTAAGATATTGTTTTTAGCATTCAATCATTTTATTTTGTTGCTTCAATATTTCTTCAATGTATGCTGTATTTTAAATCTGTGTATTATATTAAATTATTTTACAGCTTACAATTTAATTAAATCATTAATTTAGGTTTTTCAAGTTGTTTGTATTACATTGGTTGGTTTGATTTACAAGTATTGTCATGACACCGTAATGCTGTCTATAATGACGTCTGCAATTAGGTATTTAAGTTTGACAAATAATTTTTTCTCCTACCTAATAATTATTGTTTTTGTGTTGCTAATAATCAAATTTTTACATCAATGATATCATTACGAACAACAATTTGATTTATTATGATTGATTTAATTCTGTATATAATTCGGTACGGTTTAAAAATAATTTCAGTTAATTTTCATTGGTTAATATACATAATATATTTATTTTAAATCTATACTATAAACTAAGTATTTAACTTCCATTGGTTAACTAATATTAAGCCTTAATATACTTTTGTTTAGATGGCTACATATATTTATGCAAATCATTACGCCGGAGGAAGTAATGAAGGAGGTGGTGGTGGTGGTGACCAATCTGATAGTGGTGGAGGTCGTGGTGGTCGTGGTAGTCGCCCAAACCGAAACCATAAGTATAATTTATACTTACTTACAAATTTGTGTGTATAGATGAGTTGTATTTACGTAAATGTAATATTCAGGTGTATCCAACCTTACGCATGTAATGCACCACATCAACATTGACTAAATCATATTGTGTATAGGGGAAACTAGGGTAAGTTGGCAACCTTAAGACTTAAACATTTTTGGAGGGTTTATTTTGATTGTAATTAGTAAAATTGTTGCAAAAATATATTCTCAAATATACATTTATGGAGTTAGGATTTATGAACACACTTAGTTTTCAATTAATACAATGGTTTTTTAATTTTTCAAAAAATTCATAAATTCGTCATCTTACCCAGTCGGTGGGGTAAGTTGAAATTTGACTTGGGTAAATTGACATTATGTTAAAAAAGATAGTTTTTGTATGAAAGTTTAACATTTCATGAGCGCCGTGAAAAACAAATGAAAAATTAAGGAAAAAACAGGAATTTTTACGGAAAACCAATTTTCAACAAAATTGATTTTGGTTTTTGGTATAACCATTGATTAAATATACATATTGTATATTTAATCAATGGTATAACTCAAAAGAAATGACCGTAGATACATGAAATTTTGACTGAATGTTTATATAAGCATTTTCTACACACCCTAGAATTTTCAAAATATTCTGACTTATTTTGAGCTGTTAACGGACATTTTCAGTTTCCAATTTTTTTTTAGTTTTTTTTTCTATAAATGTCAATTACATTTTATTTGTTGGGTAAAAAATCTTGAAAATTTAATAGTAGGCTTCTAATATATAGTTTCAAAGGCAGATAAAAAATATTAAAAATCCGTAGTCACAATTTTTTTTTATAGGTAATCAAAGTTCAAATTTTGACAAAATACGTAAAAATGACGAAAATGTGCAATTTATTTTGAGTTAGAAATTCATATAAATTTTTCTTTTTAAATCTAAGGATTGAAAATTTAATACAAGATTCCTCATAAGTTTGCCTAATTTTATCATTAAAAAAATCTTTATAAGCAAGTCATAACATATTTTTATGAGCATTTTAAGTTCAAATTTTTACAAGATTAGATATTCATTTGATTTCTTATTTAGCGATTTTCTTATTTTGTTGCAATTCAAAAACGAATAACTTTAGATGCATGAAAATTTCACTGAATGTTTATATAAGCATTTTCTATACACCATCTAATTTTGAATATATTTTGACTGTTTTTAAGCTTTTTACGGACCATTTCAATTTTCAAATTGTTTAGTTTTTTTTCTATAAATATCAATAAAATTTTATTTGTTAGGCCAAAATTAATGAAAATTTAATATAAGGCTCCTGATATATTGTTACAATAGCAATTGAAAAATATTAAAAATACATAGGAACACATTTTTTTTATAAGCATTTAAAGTTTGAACTTTGACAAAATTAATCAATATCTCGAAAATTATCAATCATTGTAATTAAACAATTATAAAATGGTCAGTTTTTATAACTAAGGATTGAAAATTTAAAACAAAGATTTTAATAAATAGTACATACTGTAAACAAAAAATCTAAAAAATATATAAACAGTTATTTTTTTACAGACATTTTAAGTTCAAATTTGAACGAAATTACATATTAAAATCAATATTAACGATTTTGGTTATTTTTGTTTTAATTTAAAAATATTATTCGTGGATATATTAATATGAAACTAGAAATCAAAATATGGCCTATCCACACAATCTACAGTTAAATATTACCATAGAACAATATCAATATAATTTAAAATAATATCCTAGACTGACATACGGTATCCGCTTAGAATCGTTTTTCGTATACAATGATATTATATCATTGAATTCAAATTTAATACCATCCATTATACAGTGACCTACTTGTAACCTACTGTACAGGGGAGCGACATCCACTTACCCGCCCTTTGTTAATATAAGTATCTACAACTGTCTACAACTTTTACTAAAAAACAATATTCTAGCACATTTCAATGAACATTTTACTTTATTCATGAATTAAAATATCAAAATATTACTTTTTGTAGGGCGGCTGTTATTAACAAGGTAGGTAATAGTAAATAGGTCAATATGAATTATATCGAATGTTTAAATACAATTTATACAATAATTTACTTATGTTTACATATTATCATTTAATTTTCTTAGTTAAAGAATTTGTATAAAATATTTACATGTTATAAGTTAAAATAAAAATACAAACTATTTATTTATTTAATATTTTAATAATTAAGATACTTGAGATGTGCGAGAAGACGTTATAGCTGTCAGGTGTCTCTGCTCAAATGGCAACATACGAGAACGCTCCCATAACAATTTCTTCAGCTTACGATCACATCCATACACCAACACCACGTTATATGATCGGGCTAAGACAGTTCATAAATAGGTTACGAGAAAGAGGAGCGACAGAAAACATCGTACCACATATAATAGTGGATCAGGAAGCACACCTGTAAGCTATTTAAAATAAGATATAATTTGATGTATGAATAAAATTATATTTGATTTATCTATTTAATACAAATAAATCATTTTAATAGCAACCCTGAAATAGCAATGGAAATTGGACGCCCAGCTGCAGTTAGATCAATTCATAGAGCAAGACGGAGAGTGAATCCTTCCATACCACAATTGTTGAGTGATTTGCCCGATATTATGAATTCGGAAGAGTTTGAGGCGAGACTCTTATATGTCAATGGGTCAACTGATGTGTCATTTTTTCAAGGTTCCCTAGAAATCCTTAGGGATGATGGAAGTATTCATTTTGTTGGGTTAGTGTTTACAAATGTAGAATTCTTGAACCCAATGAATGTACATAATATACAAACGGTAAGGACACTGTGCATGGACGGGACATTCCAAATTCGTCCAAGACAACCGCCAGACATTGAACAATTATTCACAATACAAATTATTTTGAATAATGTGGTTAGTATTGAATTTTGTTGGCTTAGTATAGGCCATGCATATTGTAATAACGTACTAATCAACTATACAATATTATATGTAATTTATCCACTCCATAGGCAATTCCAATAGTTCATGTACTAATGGTAGATCGACTAACAGAGTCATATTGTAGAGTCCTACAATATTTAAGACATGATTTAAATTTAAATTTTGAATTTGAAAATCTTCAAATAATTACAGATTGTTCAACAAGCACTAAGAAATGCAATTAACAGGGTACTGCCCGAAGTCAACAACTCAGGGTGTTGGTTCCATTTTATCCAAGTTAGTGTTAAAAATAGATATAATTCAATATTGTATAAGAATAAAATTATACAACATTTTTTCAGAGTATTGTCCGTTTCATCAGGAGCAATCAACTAGTACAATTAAGTACTTTGAATGAAAATGCTCGAAGGATCTTAAGAATGGTAATAATTAGGGCTGATAATTATATGTCCTATAATACTATTAGATATGTATCCAGTTATGCACTAAAAATTCCCAAGACGTGGCCATCAAATATGCTCTGAAAAAAGAAAAAAACAATAATAAATTCTAATATATTATTTTAAATTAAATGATGATTTATATTTTATATATTGTACTGATAATTATTTAAATTATTATTAAAAAAAGGGTGTGGTGTTTAAGAATTTGGAACAACAATTTTTGGTTTACAATACTTTATAGTCTGCTGAATGCATAAATATAATGTATTCATAAATCTAAAAAATTGTTTTGTGATCCTCGGACCTCGATTCATTGGGTTGAAAACATCTTAACAATGTACAAAATCCTAAATATGCATATCTATACAAAATAAAATGTATACAGAATCGTTAGGTTCTAAAACAAATTTTGGAATAAAGTAGCTATTATTTTGACTATTCAATAAAAATATGAAAATACATACAGATGTTGGTAATAGGTAATAATAATTATTCAAAATTCTTCAAGATTAATAATATTTTATATAAATGTAAAATGGCAATAGTTTTAATTTTTGGCCAGTATATTTATTAATATAATTGCATTTAACTTAATCATTGATATAACATATTAATATTACACTGTTACATACAGATAATAATATATTCATTAGAATTAGAAAAGTTTGGATTTAAAATGTTAATTGCAAATAATTAATTATAATATTTTTGCATTAACTATGAAAGGTAAATAGGGAATATGGTACATAATACATAATACACTTAGTGTAGAAAAAATTATTCTTACATGCATCTGCAACAATTTCAGTTGATGTCATTGGCACATTTGGCCGCCGAAGAAATACTGCATCATGGTGTGGCATTTTCTATTTAATTGGGATTTCGTGTTGTTCAAGACATGGGTAAGTTATCTTGTATTGTTCCTAAAAATGTCACTTACTGTGCACTAGACTTAGTCAATAGTCATTATAAATTTTTATGAATCAAATTCAATATTTTCAGGTCCTCATGATCCTCAAAACCGTGGTCGCCAAAGGGTAAGGGTGAATATGGAAGAAACCTTTCCTGAATTCTTCGAAAACCGAGATGCCCGTGATGCAAGATCGAGATCCTGTGAAGCAAGAGCAAGATCGAGATCTCCTGAACAAGAAAGTAATATTTTTGTTTTATTAATTTAATGCAAAAAGCTTTGTTGTACTTACACTTAAATCTTGCTCTTTATAAGATCAAAATCATATAAATATATAGATAATATATCTGGAGATTTTAGATTTAGCAGCTTGGCTTTGTACAATAATTATTATTAATTTGAAGAACTATAAGTTCGAGTTATTTACAGTTTCTAAAATTTAATTTCCGAAATAAAATAAGTTGTAAAATGTATAAAATTGTTTGAGTTTTATTTTTTTTATTTTGCACTCAAAAATAGTCACAAACTTAAAACAATTTGTTCACCAATTTTAATTCTGATACAAATTAGATTTGAATTTTACATTTTTATATTTTTTGGTAAAATTAATATGTTTAAGACAATCAATATTAAGTATATTAATACACAATTTTACAAAGAATTCAAATTTTAAAAGTTGTAATATGCTCCAGATACTCTATGATATTAAACATCCAAACTATATTACTTATTTGCTCTTAATTTTTATTGATTTCATTACATCTATTTATTTTTTAGTACTGGAGTTGTGCACAATTTGTTTTCATGAGGTTGTGACAGTCACTTTAAGATCATGCAACCACACATTTTGTAGAACCTGCATTAGGAGAATGAGGCAATAAATGTACGATGTTCGCCCTTTATGTAGAGGACAAATAATTAACTATGAAAATTATCAGTTTTATTTTTAAAAACTATATATTACCTACAATATAGGTGTTTTTATTATAAAAATGTTTTTTTTTTTTTTTTTTACAATGGTGTTTATTTTTTTTTATCCTGTATACAAAATTTCTACCAGAAGGAGCGCTTCTATTTCAACATATAGTATCTTATCTTTTAGCAAATTGAATCAAGATGGTACTTTATAGAGGTCATTTTCTCAATAGTTATTTGATGCCATCATTTATTTGAAAAATTACAAAAAGGTAGGAGTTTATATTTTTTCAATGATAAAAACAAGAAATTATTAGGCAGTAATAAATTTTAAAATTATGATTTCAATGCTAATTCTATATACTAATAGAGTATTAGAGTACCTATATAGTATAGTAAGGACTAAGAACTTTATAATAAAAACTTAAAAATAAAAAATTTAAATTAAATAAATTCAAATAGTTTGTCTAGACAGTGCAATACATTATTTTTAACTTTCCTGTTTACCACCTGTGTCTGGATTTATTCTAATTAAATATGGTCCCTAATATATAATATAGTATTGCACTATAATTGCACATGCCAGCTAAGGACATTTTTCTGAGGGGCTAGAAGTGTATCAGTGGCACAAACCTTGATGGTTTATATTTCAAACTAAAATATGATAAAAGAAAACTTGGGGTGAGCTAAGTCTAATTGCGACTATGGTAGTTAAATAGTAGGTACCTAGGTGGCTAAGTAGGTAACTATCTACTAAACATATTATATTATTAAGTATTAGATACCTACATAATATTATAATTTTATGCAGATTGCTGTGTAATCAGGACATAAACGGATAGGCGGCGAAGTATTTCATTAATGCAGGACCTGGTGTAAAGGTGCTTTTCACAAATTATGATAATTTCGCAAAAAGATAGAATTAAGAACACGGACGTCGGGACGTATATTAGTATTACATGTCCGTTGTTAAGAGTGACGACTTACGAGATATTATTATTTATTTGTGTCTAATATATACAATTATTTTCGTACCGTATCAATGGACAGAGACCAGCATAGACCATCAGGGCCGTCCTTTGAGGGGGGTGTCTAACCCCCCTACTCGTGATTTTTAATATTTAGTCGGCAAATTTGACACTTGATAAAAGTTGTCAGCAATTTGATATCGTCAGTATTTAATAGTATTTTTGTTAATTTCAAAAAATATGTTGTGTACAACGACGACGACGATTACAACATTACGAATACATCGAATTCTAAAAATAGACGAGTTATGAAAAACCTAACAGTCAATATAATTAACATATTATATTAATATAAACAATATTACCCGCAATTTATATTATCATCAGTTTCTTCATTATCATCTGTATCGCTGTTATCGTCACTTGTCTTGAGTTTTGCTCAACATTAATTGGGACATTCGCGTTGTAATTTAAAAAACTCAATTAACGCGTCATTTTTATTTTTTAAACTATCTCATTATTACTAAATTGTATATTATTATTAATGTCTAATATTGTTATATTCAATTATCTTGATGATAATTATAGCAGGTAGATGGGCTAATGCAACGCACCAGGGCACCGGCTGGATTTTTGGAACAAATGTCTATTGGAACGAATAATATTGTGGAACATGTAATACAGTCCCCAATAGTACGCACCCCTGAAATTAAATGAAATGCAACACAACGTACAAGATTTCTTATCACTAGTTTTTGGTACCCTAGCTTTGGTACCCCAACTTCACACACGTATTTATCAGACAAAACACGGGGTATCGTCATGACTTAAAATCCAACTTTTTAGGTTAAAATAAAGATCGTTGGCTTCAGTCTTGTGAATAAATCGTGGGCTTGTGCCTCGCTCTGGGTAATAAATAATAGTATTTTCCCATTGGCCGTATTTTATTAATTAGCTTATTTTCAATTTTATATCATCGTTATCTATAATTTACTATTTACAAGCTTACAATCATTTTTGGTATGATGCTCACCTCTTGTTTGGGTCCAGTCCCCACTGTTCGGGAATCACCATAGAAGTGAAAAATGATAACAACATGTCAGTACTCGCCAGTCGCCACATAAATACTAAATAGGTACTTTAGGTACTTAGCAGTTAGCAGGACAATTGGACAATACCGACTCTGTTATGTGTTTTATCGTATAACTTGTTAGATCCATTTAAATCGTTTGTCTATTATACGTTTAAATGATGTTTTAATATCGATCAAATATACTAATTGCGAATGGTAATGTCTTTTCCAGCCCAAAACGCTAGAGGTATTTACACAACTATTTTCGTATTATATTTTAATATTGCACCACAATAATTCATATTATAATACCTACTGTAATATGTCGAAATAAGTCTCATGTCTATTCTATTCCAATTTAGGTATTCAGAATCGAAAGATACTTGAAGACTTGGAACTGAAGAAACAGATATTATTAAAAACCGGCGCGGTTCCAACTCCTCCAACAGTTTCCCATCCTACAACTCCGGTACGACAATGTAGTTTCAGTCCACACGGTTGAACTATCAAATAGTGTACAATAGTTTTGCTTATACAGTGTACATTTTTAATAGATATCTTGTTATTTGTTTAAAATACATTTTTGAGCTTGACAATCTAGATTCTAGTGGTTCGAGGTTATTATTATTTATCCATACAGTTAGGTTTAAATATCAACACTAATCCGTGGATGTATTGGTAAATAATGTTTATGTATATAGTGTATCCCGTATTTTCAAAAAATTACTAACAAACATTTTTTTATAAATCATAAGGTACCCATACATTTTTTTGGTACTGAACTATTTGATTTAATGGTCCTAAATGGTTATGACAACACATAAGCTCTTAAAAATATAATTTTTTTTTTTATAGCCTCTAGGTGTAAAAAATTTATAATATATGGGGTGTAGACATGTAGTATAGCTGACAATTATAATTAATAAGCTATGTAATAACTTATCAATGTTAAAATAACATTTAGGTACTGTGACCTAATAAGTAATAATAATCAGATACCTAATGTTAAAATTTCAAAAAGATTGATACCTAAGAATAAAAATTATTGCGTAGTTAATTACATATTATTCACATCTGTGAGTTTCTTATGTTATACCCTATATTTATAACTACAAATGTTGATAAAAATCTTTCGTCTTTATTTTCTAAATGTTAATCTAATTTTTATACTAACACAATTTTTTTAGGGAACATCTGATAGTCATTTTCAACGTGCCCAAGCCTTGCAATCTGCAGGTTTTTTCATCACCACAGATTCAGCTTTTGGTAATTCTATACTACCTGTCCTGCCTCGCATTGAAAAATAATAATCAACCGCCATGGCAACTATGAAGTTAAAGAAGTTACAGCATGCACTTGAAGATATTGAAACATTTGAAAACCCAAAAATTGAACTAGAACAGTACACTACATCATCCCATATTGCAGCTTGTATTCTACATACAGCCCAATTTGTATATAACGACATTAGTGGTAAATGTGTAGCTGATTTAGGATGTGGTTCAGGAGTGTTGAGTATTGGTGCGGCTTTGTTGGGTGCCCAATATTGTGCAGGTTATTAACATTTTACAGTAGTACAGTCTACAGTATGGTGTTAAGATATTTAAAAATAATCATTTCTCTGTTTTATTTGTTTCATAGGTTTTGATATAGATCCATCTGCTATTGCCCTTAGTGTGGAAAATGCTGCTGATCGTGAAGTCTTAAGCCAATGTGATTTTATTTTATGTGATGTAAAAAAGATTGATAAAAACATGCAACATAAAGCATTTGATACTGTCATAATGAATCCACCCTTTGGAACGAGAGAAAAGGGAGCCGATCTTATGTTCTTAAAAATGGCTTTAAGTCTCGCTACTAATGCTGTATATTCACTCCATAAAACAAGCACAAGAAGACGTGTTATGTCCATGGCAAAGGAATTGGGTGTCCATGCTAAGGTTATTGCAGAGTTAAGATTTGATCTACCAGCTTCTTATAAATTTCATAAACAAGATTCTGTTGACGTACAAGTTGATTTAATACGGTTTTTATTACCATCACTAGATAATAAACCCTGAACTAATTTTGTATAATTCACATTAATATAAAAGGAGAGGATATAATTTATATCTTGAAGATGTTACACGTTAAAACACAATTTAAATTGATGAATTTTATAGAAATAAACAAAAATAACAATAAATAACTGTATATTATATGTTTGAATATTCTATTACTTTCTTTCGACTTGAGTTGAATAATATTATTTTTAATTATTAACTTTAGATAAGTCTGTCGTTGTCAAAATGTTCATATAGTTCTTTCAATACAAAGCGTTGTAAGTGATTTATATTTTAATTGATTAAATATATTTGAGCATGTACACCAGTGGTATATAACATAGAGTCAAAGTGTTGCTCTGGCAACACATTAAATATGAGTGGAAATATAGGACATTTCATCAGTAGGAAGCAATAATAACAATATTAATAGGTATTGGTCACCTAAATTTATTTGGGTATCACCAATTTTTGTTTTTTTTTATACTCGCCACTGATGTGCATTTACAGGTGGTGTAGGAGCTTAAACTTTTAATTATGTGAAAGTGATGAAATAAACATTTGTAATTTACTTTAGTCCCTGTTGCATTATAAAAATTTTTATATTCTATGCAAATAAATATCATATTATGATCGATGGGGACTGTCGTCCATCAGTCATTAGTGAGTAGCCAATTTGAATGCACATCATTACAATGTATACAGTTAATAATAAAGGATCATAAAATAAGTTTGTGTAATAATTAATATTAGTGATCCACAATAATCCCCGTGTATAATATGAGGATTTAATATTTTTCATTAGTCGACTATTGTTATATATAATATTTATTTATATATTACATAACAGAGTTAGGACTTAAAGCATTTGCATTTCCCTACTGGATGTAGGAAAAAATAATAATGATGTATAAATACATTTCAGAGTATAAAGAATAGAAATTTGGTTTCACTTTTTGAGAATTTTTTAATTTTTAATTTTTTTTTAGTACTGTAACTATCAAGTCCAGAACTCTGTAATAAAATTGTACACATCATAATAATATAACATACAGTTATAGAAACTATTAATGAGCAAATTATATTATTTGGCTAAGTATATTTTTACTTACTTACATATTATTTAGTATTTACTAATACTATTAATTATTTAATTCAAGAAAAATAGTAGCATTCACATAAATTATTATATTGTTTAGATTATGGTAAAAAAATACTAGTACATCTAATATCAAAAAAATAAATGTTAACTGAATTTTAAATGATTCAATTATAATTTAATAATAAACGTAACAAATATATTTATACAAACATTAACGCATCACAATACTAGTTAATACAAAGTAATAGTTAATGGCAGGGGGTAACTACTAATTATGTACTTTTCACTGCATGTATTGCATAAGATAAATCAGTCGAGTCAGTCCAACTCCATCGGTTTGTTAAAGGATCATATGAAAGTCCATTAATTGAAATAGTATCACATTTACCTAGATGAACAAAGATAAACCAAAAAATAATTATACATATTTAAACTAAAAGTTGATATTTAAAATTTGATGATCTTATAATATGTATGCATTGTTTAGGAAAAAATTATTTTTTTATTGCATACTATAACAAGAACATAAAGTTATAGAGATTTAGTGCAATCATATTTGAGTATACTTGACATGACACTAAAAAAATTAGTTTTATAAAAAAGTTCTTAAAAATTGAAAAATTAAATTATTTTGGTAGGTACGACCTGCATGTACTTATGAAATAATGCAGCCAAAATTAATCTAATAAAAAACAAATAGTTTAATTGTAATGTTGACTAAATTGCAGTGCATTTAATGACAAGGTAAATTATGCAAAGTGGTGTGATTAAGTACATGCGGACAATGTTAAAAACGCCATTTGTCATCATTCACAAAGAACGTTATGTTAAATTACAAATCATACAATAATTTTATACTTACAATTAATTTCTAAAATTGACTGCAATTCATGAGGACATATGAATTTTTCCCATTCATGAGTACCTTTTGGTATGAAATTAAATGTTTCTCCTATCACTATAACGCTCAACCATGAACAAATCGTTCTATTCGGGGTTGTTACAAATAAAGATCCTCCAGGCTGTAAAAAATAATAAAAAAGTATATTGTTTTAGTTATTATTAATATTTATATCGGAGTCACAACTTACACCAACCCAATTTGTTTTGCAACAATTTAAACAAAATTAACTATACTCTGTTCAGGATAAGAACGCAACATGATCAGGTATACTATCTGTGGAGTGGGGATGGATGAGCAAACAACCGGCGTATTTTCATCTGCCGCCTGGTCCGTTCTTATTCTGAGTAGAGTATAGTAAGTGGTAATTGTTATTAGAATATTTGTTGAGATTTAAGCAATTTAAATTTAAATATTAGGTATAAAAATGCAATACAATAAAATCATAAAATGTTTGTGAACTCTAACTTATCTATATTATATAATTCTTGATCCTAGATCATTTATACGTGGTTTTAACATATTTTTTTCAAATATGAATTAAGTAATAATTATTAATGAGGACATGTAATTAAAATTAAACATATGACACATAAGTAGCTGTACTTTTTAATCCACTACATAATAGGCAATACTTGAAATGAAATAAGACAATACTTTTCCACGTACAGTTAAATTCCTGTCGCATGATATTGAAAAAACAAAGTAGTGGTAAAAATTTGTACTATCGATAAATTCTACTACTCAAATTGGTACACTAAATAAATTTAGAATTACCTTTAAACAGTCAATACATCCTGTTAAAAAGCCATGTTTATTGGATACATGCTCTAAAACTTCTGAAGTTACAATTGCATCATATGATTCTGTGTTTGATAACGCATGCTCTTCAATTGATTCATTGAAATACCTACAAATTAAAATTAAAATATCAAAAACATATTAAGTGAATATTATTTGTATCTTATTACTTAATATTTTTGTTTTTAAGAATCAAAGAATGATCATTGGCGATTGTTATTAGTTCTTTACTGGGATCTATTCCAGTCACATTACCATCAAGACGTGCTAATGCCTAAATATAAATATAAGCTTTTAAAGTTTTAAAACAATTAAAAAATTTAATATATTATATTATTTAAAATTTTAGACTATACCTCAGTTAAAAGTCCACCACCACAACCAACATCGAGAATTTTTATATTTTTTAAACTTTGACGTGTGCCAATGTTTTTTGTTTCAATTTTTTTCATATTTGTTAATCCATTTATTATAAATGAAACTCTAATTAATACAGCTTTAATTATTACACTTTATAATTCTTTATTTAGTTAGTTGTATTATATTATTACCTTAATGGATTAAAAGAGTGTAATGCATTTAATGGTCCATTACTGTTCCACCAATAATCTTTCATGTTGGAATGATGGTCTACTTCGTGAGCATTTACAGTTTCTTTTACATGGTTTTGCGTTAAGGATCTGCAATATCAGCAAGTTATAAAATAAGTTAAAAGGTTGAATATAATATGCTATACAATATACATTCTATCAAGTTAAAATTTCTACACACATATAATATTCCCTATAATCTATATGTTAATTATTAAAGTATTCATTACAGTAAAATAGAATTGTAAAAATTTGGTCAAAGATTTATAGACAACTAGACAAACATAGTATAAGGAGTAAGAAGTATGCTCAATTGTACCGAAATAGCTTAAGATAATCCATACTTAATAATAAGGCATTAGATAATTAATTAAATACTTAACACCTATGTAAGGTAGACAAATACATATAAAATTAAATGTACATTTAACTTTTAACTGTAATTAGCATTGGCAATTTTTACCTGATAATAAAGAAAGACTTTGAAATGTTTGTTTTCTTTGCTATTAAATTCATGTTGGAATATTAAGAATAATCATAAAATGTTTTAAATATTAAACTCAGAGCAAGCATAGAACTAATAGAAGTAGGAATAAGTTAAAACTTAAATTTATATTTTGATTTTTGACAACAATGTATATAAGTTGTCGAGATGTTCTTCTATGATAAAGCCACTGAATAATGTGATAAAGCCATATTGTTATATTGATAACAATTACAAGCAAAGGTCACGGACTAACGGTGGACTAGAAAGGTCTTGGTAGGCGGGTTACAGGGGAACGGGTTAGTGTCCGCCACGGATAGAATAGAGTTCTAGATATTGGTAGAAAAATACGTTTGAAAAAGAACAGATATTGTGCATTATTCAAATGAATATTTAAGCTTCTATAATTATAACTTTGAAAATCGGGCTTTGATCTACTCTGCAAAATCTTATCTTCTTTTAAATAAAAATAAAAATTGACGAAATCCGACTACTCTACAGGGCGTGAGAGTTTTTTTCTGTAAGACATGTTTTTATACTAAAAACCGCACCGGCTCAGACTCCCTTAATTATTACATTATAATTATTATAATATATTAAATTAAACTAATTGTACTGTATTTTGATATATAATAAATAAAACATCGTACTTAAGATATTTTATTTATTTTTTTTTTATTGAAATTAACTGCGTTGGCACTTAGGACCACTGGTTAATGGCTGCAATATATTTAACATAATTGTTACACTAAGTTGAAACTTATATTTATAGAAATAGAGAAAAAGTAAAAAAAAATTAAAAATATTTACATAGAGTTAATAATAAATAATTATACTTTTATAATGCAAATCTAAATTGTATTATGAAGTTCTATATCTCTGAGGAATTTGAGAACACTTATGATGCTGGTGTTTAGAATTTCAGCTAGATATGTGTTAGATTGTACTTCAGACAATGTAGTATGTACTTCCTGCATTCAGTGAAGATGTGTTTGACAGTTTCTCTATCTAGATACAAGTTGGGCATATAGCCTATATAGGAGGATCTTTTTTCTTCATCAGGAAAACATGTGTTAATCTCTGGTATGAGCCTGTTTACGGCAACTTCTTATTTTCTAACGAATGAGATATGGAAAGATTTTTTTTTTATTCATCAGTTTAATGTCGGATATTTAATAAATTTGACTTACAGTATTGTAAAAAATACTTGACCTACAATATTGTTAACTAATATTATGCGAGATGCAATTTATTTAGAAATTATAATTCAACATTTAACATTCAGAAGGCATTGTTCGCACTTTGCATTACAATATTGAATATTCCATAATGTCAATAATAAAGATTTATTCAGTAAATATTAATAACAATTACTAAAATGGTTTGCAATAGTTATATTATATACAAATGTCTTAAATTATATTGTTTAAAAAAATATAATAAAATGTAACACCAATATCTACAATAAAAATGTAATACAAAGTATAATTAAATAATAAAATCATATTAATTTATTAAAATTATAAAATTATAAATTATATTATATCTAAAACATTTTTAGGCAGAAGATTAGTATCTGTAACATCTTCCATTTCTTGGTCATTAATTTCTATTTTTATTTTTATTTCCGGTACTTCTTCATTCTCTTCTTCGTCAACACTTAAACTAGCCATCTCTTCCATAAGGTGGGGATCAATTTTTAAAATCTATCAAATAATACAGATATTAAATAAAGGTTTAGCATGTTTTAATAACTGCTAGCAAATTACATACCCCATCAGGATTTAACGTTTCATACTGATGTTTTAATGTTTGCAGTTCAAAATCACTTGAGCTACAAGCCGCCTTTAATTCATTCAACAATACAATTTCATTACGCAGATCATTGTAATTTTGGCATATGTCTTCAGTAGGAATGGGATTTAATTCTAAAAGAAAAACAAATTAATTATAATGAATATTATTTTAAATAAATTGTAATACATACTAATTTTTAGTGACTCTAAAGCCTGTTCAACATTTTTAACTTTTTTTTGACTAACATTAGCTGGTATTTTCATTCTTTGTGAACGAGTAGACACACCACTATTTTTAATGTCCGGAAATTTAATAGTAGTAGCTTCAAAGTTCTAAAAACAAACATTTTATTAAAATTATAAGTTTACGAATAAATAAATTACTAAACATTACATTTGGATCAACTCGGGTTGGCCTGACTGGAACAGTAACGCGTTTACGGTGATGAGTAGTTTTTTTGTCAATTTTCAAACTTTTCCGACTATCATTTTGTTTATCAACAGCACTTATTAATTTTTGCAGATCTTGTGTCTTACGGTCTCTATCACGTTTCCGTGCTTCAATCTTACGCATTTCTTGTATTAATATTTGTTCCTCCTCAATCTAAATATTATCAATTAAATTATTATAAAAATGCACAAAACAGTACAATGCTATTATATGTTTATAAATACTTGTTTAGGAGTTCTACTGTAAAGTCTTTCAAGTTGTTGTTTTCTACGAGTTTCATGTTCTGCATCATACATTTTCGATTCATTGACACTTCCTCCTCTAATCTAAATTAATAAAAATAGTTTATTCGTAAACATGATTCAAATATAATATTTTGTCTACAACCTTTGTTAATGTATTACACACTGAATAATATCTATCTTTCAGATCCTCAATAGATCGCTTAACAGCGTTCTCATATTCTCCAAGGTTCCATCTAGCCTGAATGATTATAAAACGTAAATCAAACCATTCACACATGTCAAAAAGACGATCAGTCTCTTCTTGAGTCCACGTTTCCGACATTAAATTTTCTTTATATTCAATATCTGTATACTTAGGTATTTCTATTTTCTATTTAACAATAATAATATATTTATAAATTGTGTAAGTGAACAATATTTCAATCTTTACAAATAATACCTTATTAAACTTAGCAAATGGGTACTCTTTACCCTCGTCAGCAACTCTCCGCCAATGAGAAAAAGAAACATTATCTGTCCGAGCTGGGTTGGTAAAAGGAGCCCATACCCAAGGACGAACACGTCGCATACCCAATCTAGCTTTTTGAAGCTTATAAGTGGGACCTAAATAATTAAATGTAGACAATTAATAATCTACAGTAAAATCAATCAAATAAAATAAAAAAATTACCAGTTTCGGTTTCAATAACAGGAGGCACATCCTTCTTATCATTATACAGTAAGGCAAACACCTCACGAGCCATTCCTTCTGGTCTACGGGTTTGACGATTACCCGATGGTAGTGAAATTTTCTTCTTGGTCTGTGTACCAAGTATGTCTTCTTTAGATACCTGAGGCGCAGGGCCCCTTTCAATGTCCATAATATCACGAATATCTTCAGTCATCTTGAACGATTTCAGTTGTCAAATGTCAAAATGTCACTACTTTTTAGTGTACTTGAGTAGTTACTATAAATTTTAATTAGTATTAAGATATTGTCTGTTTAGTGTTTACTGTTTAGGGCCATTTGTACAGTCTGTGATTAAAGTTAATCACAGTTTAATCGGCCGAATTTGGCTGGTTAAATAATCTGTTATCAGTGATTAAGCTTAATCGGAGTTTAATCACAGACCGTACAACTGGCCCTTAGCATTTACAAATTTTGTTATAATATCGGTGACGTATCACCTAGATCCCCGTCCTACTAGATCCCCATGGTTATCTAGATCCCCTGTGATCAACTAGATCCCCAGTGGTCAACTAGATCCTCGAGGGTCAATTAGTTCCCCTGTCAACTAAATCCCCTTAGGCCATCTAGATCCATATATACGTCTTTAAGATCACCAAATTTATATTTTCCCCTAAAGATCTAGTTGATCTCAAAATGAGTGATCTAATTGACCAACATAGGAACAGTTAATGATATAAATAGCATGATTAAAATTAATTACATTATAATATATTATAATTTATTTATTATTATTATCCAATATCCATTGACCATTAATTATACTTTAAACTAAAATTAATAATAATAATTTATATACCTACAATTATGTAAAATGGCATTTTTTTGTTGATGAAATCAAAAATATTCTTTAATCATTCAAATACCATTATAATAATATCTATTCATCCGAGTTACATAACAGATAGAAGGATAAAGTATGTGGTGAGCTGGGCGCTCATACACTTGAAAAATCTTAAATTACTTCGGTTTACATATTATATTACAAATATAGGAAGTTTGAATTTATATTTGACAGTATTTTAGTATTCAATTCAATTAAGTAGGTTCGAAATATGTACTTGCAGTTTGTACAATTTACAGTACACCTACACTATATGGTAATAAAAGTGAATAACATTCTACACAGGCA